>LBNU01039025.1:41256-64170 GCA_014162995.1 Artemisia annua
GACATGATTAGCGACCCTACATGCCCCTTGTTGATAGGAAGAGGATTTATAGCCAGCGCTAGAATTGATTGTAAGGAATCCAAAATAGCGGTAGGAGAAGGAGAAACTTGGTCGGTATATGATGTTAAGAAACATGCCTATGACACCCTTGAGGAATCAACCGATGTTAATAGGAGGCCCTCTAGATACGGACCATGGTTAGAAGGAGACTTCATAGGACCCCAACGCCCATTCTACCTAGAAGAGGAGTTTGTAAACCGAACACAAACGGTAGAACAACTTTTGGCTAGGGACACCGAGTTAGACCCCTTTGAAGATCCCCTAGTTTTTAGAAAGATGATTGACTTCCTAGGAGTTTTGCCAATTACCCTAGCCATGAATAAGTGGAAAAGCGAAGGCGATAAACATAAATCGAATTGGGAAAAGCCACCTAAGGAAGGAGATGGATCATGGCACATAAAGATGACTCTACATGATCCGGATGGAGAGAAGTTTGAGAGGTCATATTTCACAAAACGCATCAATAGGACACTTCCAACCAAAATCAACCCTAAGGATGTCCTCGATGCGGAACTCACCTACGTAGGATAGAGTGACATTGAGTCTAGCTACAAGACTCGTTAATAAAGAAAAGCGCTTCTTGGGAGGCAACCCAAGTTTTGTGTGTTTATTTGTTTGTTTGTTTGATTTTATTTGCTTCCGTATGTATGTTTAATTTTTATCGTTATTGATTCATGCTTCAAACTAAATTGTAAAAAATGCTTTATTTTGTTTTTAACTTCATCTTAACTACATATAAAGGTATTTTGCAAAAAGATAAGTGTAAGGGAAATCTAAATCGGTTTATAAGAACAAACGAACATGAATCATAACAATATTAAATTGACATACATATTAGTAATTGTTTGAGTCAAATGCTTGTACCGAGTCATAATGATATTTTGTAGGATTTCCAGGAAGTAAGAATTGAGTTTTTCCAGAAATTTTCCGGAAACTTAACATGAGAAATCTGTCAGATCACTTCTGACGGCGTCAACTCCAGGCTGACGCCGTCAAGTTCAGTTTTCTGGAATTTTTTTTGAAAGTTTTGTTTTTCTTCCGGAATCATAAAATGCTTTATAAGATCTCTAACTTATAAACTCCAGGAATCTGCAAAAATATTCATTCCACAAGCATTATATCCTTATACAGATTTATCCCACCGATGTTATGCAGGTTTTCGTATTTGTTTTCTCAGGTTTAACAGGTTATTTTGGACAAGAAGATGATTTATATTTCGGAAGGGAAGCTTTGAGCGTTCATTTTCTTGGAAGAAGATCTAACCATGTTACCACATTATCCACCGAGCGAATCAGGGGAGTATTTGATTTCATTCTTTACCTTATTTACTTTTACATCTTGTTATTTGAACATTGGGGACAATGTTCATCTTAAGTGTAAGGGGGGGAAATTACGATACCTTAGAGAATGCAATTACGCTTGATTTTTGTTTGTTTAATGGTAGATGTGTAATAAAACTGAGATAAATACCTGTTAGGGTAATTTTAGTGCCAAATTTAAATTTTTTTACAACATTTAGGAGTGAAACTTTGGTCTTAATGAGCGTCTCATGGATAGGAGTTACATGACTAGCACAAAAAACCGTACAACTAAAAAATTTTACACCCCAAATATGTGAGGTTCGCCCCTAGAATTGGTAGGAAAAGCATTCATCTTTAATGCTTGTGTGTGTACCGGTAGCACTTAGATTCTAGAACTTGCGATAGGACCATCCCGAATCCACAAGTGAGACTATATTCGTGTAGTTAGATTTACTACATGATAAGAGGCATTAGGATTAACCCATTGTTTTACACTTGTGTTTTTGTTATAATTACATTGACTACATTGGTCAAGTAATTCTCCCACACCCTTGCGTTGTACTCATTTTTAGTACACGATACCCCTAGTACACCCCTCCGAGCCTATCTTTTCGTTTCTAACTTTAAGCATCTTACTTAAAGGAAGAATTTGTTACACCCCACTTAAATGTACACCCAAATCGCCTTAGCCTACCTTGTATGCACTCACCTTTAGTGCATTATTGTGACAACATCTGTTAAACCCTTAGTTAATTATCTAATTGATTACATGGTTGCTAAGTCGAGTCATATCCTTGTACATATTGTTTTGGGACGATTGGGACTCATGGGTAAAAGTACTAGTGTAATGGAGTAATAGGGAGGAACAACATTATTACCCCCATATGTGCTAAATATTTTAAAAGTACTCCAAGTGTTTCGATTATCTTAATTCGAGTCATTAGAATAGTTATTTGTAAAGTATGTAAAAGTTCAAGTGTAAGGGGAGAACTGAGGCCCCTATGATGTATTATTTTGGATGGTAGGGCAAGAATGTATGCAATAAAAAAAGTCGAAAAAATCAAGAAAAATACAAAAAAAATGAGAAAAAGAAAAGTAGAAAAAACATATGGACTACCATCCCGTTTCTTTTTATGTTTATTTTATGTTTTTATTAGTTTTTGATTAGCTTAAGTCGAGTCTAGTCTTGGCTTAGCAACGCCATATTGTACATGTAATTAATCAAGATCTTTAACTCGCCACCAGTAAAATATCCCTTTTCCAACAAAACCGTGTTTATCATATCCCTACACCTCATTACAACCCTTTTGTAAAGTCCTCGTTGATAGTTTATCTTAGGTGCTTGCGCCTAGTGGAGAAGGTTTTCGATCCTTTCCCAAGCCTATGGTAATCTATTTGCTATGACAGGTAGTGAGAGATATTGTCCATTTTCATTTATGAGATATAATTCTATGACACCTGAGAGATGTGAGTATCTAAACACTACTTGTGAGGTGCTAGTGTGTAATCTCTGTGCTTATTATGATTAAAGTGGAACGATTATTTGTTGTAATTACTGTTATATTAGTGTTAAATGACCCATAACTTGTATTTTGATTAGAATAAAAGCGCATTTGCTTGAGGACAAGCAAATCTCAAGTGTAAGGGTATTTGATAAGGCGAAAAGTGTACCGCTTTTCGGGGGTCATTTAAGCCCTAAATCGTATTTATTTGATCAAATATCGCCCTAAATCGTTCCTTTTGGCATTTTAGGTACTTTGGAGAGAAATTATGGAAAAGGAAGCATTTTGGACGTTTTCGGAGCATAAAAGTGAAGAATTCGACAAAGTGTCAAAAATCTGCTGGAACAGTACCTCGGCGGCGTCAAGACCACACCTGAAGGCGTCAAGTCTTAATAAGCCAGAACGGATTAAAGAGGGACGGCGTCAAGAAGGCTATCAAGAAACCCTAACCACGGCGAGGTGACAGCGTCAAGTCCATAACGTGACGCCGTCAGATCTGTTTTTCTATATATATTCGCATAATTTTTAGTCATTAGTGTGGAACTTTTTAGTGAGAAACCCTAGACGATTTTTGCAGCTTTTTTAAGGGTTTTATACCCTTGGATCTCTCATGTTACATTGAAGATAAGTAATAAATTAATCATTCAATATGTCTATGTGTTGTTTGATTCTATCTTGTTCTTGTCTTTTGTTTAACATGCTAGGCTAAGTTTTCTTTGTGTTTGCTTAGATCTAATGAAACCTAACTATTGATTATTGATTGAATGGTGAGTTATTAATTGTATTGGATGGGTGATTATCGATGTTAGGCTTAAAAAAACTGGTAGACTTCCGGTTGGTAACATGCTTGAGCGTCTTAAGAAACATGAACCAAGGTGTACTAAGGTTATTTTGATTGTATTTAATTCATGAGTGAATTCTAGTGATCCCATGTTAGGAGCTTCTTAGCCGGCTCGACATAGGAGTGAAGTAGGATCTGGGGAAGTCCGTACACACCCTTACGAATGGTATTAAGGAATACAATCCGTCATCCACGCAATTAATACACACTAATCAATCGGTAAAAGATAGTTAGGGAGTAAGGAAATCTAAGTAAACACACTTCTCTCCATATTAGTTTTCACAAACATTTACTTTCTTGTTATTTTATTTTATTTGCATTTGTAGTTAATTGGGTTAGTTGACTAGCAACTAATTCCGCCCACTCTTCCAAAACCCGAGATTTTTACTTGCTTTCATAAAAATATAAAATACAAAAAAAATCTTCCCTCACCCCTAGACCTATTAGAGTAGCTTTTCTATCCTAACGACACTATTCCCTGAGAGAACGATCAATCCCCCGGTACTTGCCACTACACTATACTACATCGGTCAGGTACACTGCCTGTTGGGGATTGCAAGCTTCTCAAGATCCCTTGAGAGGTAAAACCCTAGTGCGTGGTCGCAATCCCGCGCATCAGTGCCACATCGTGGTTTGAAATAACTTGAAAATGCTTGTTTTTTTCCTATTTTTTGTTGCACTTTCTTGAAATCCTATTTGGTTTAACAAAAAATGGGAAGAACCGTATAAGTACCGATTTCCCGGTACTGACTACCGGTACCGGATCCGGTACCCGAATCCCGTCCGGTACGGTACCGGTACCCACTTTCATGCTCGAGAAAAAATCGGTACCACCAATTCGGTACGGGTTCGGTACTATTCTGGTATCGTGCTCATCCCTAGTGCTAGATATAAATTTGGTGCTAGATATAAAATTTGGTGCTAATATATAGTCTAAATAAGTTTCATATAAGTGTTTGATATAAAAGAATGAGGTATGCGGTTCTTGGCTAGCCTGAATCTTAAAATCAAGCTTATGAAATAAAGTCAACCTCGAAACAATAACTTTTCTAGAAAACATGTGTGAATTGAAATTTCGGTACAATCATGGGAAATAGGCTAACCTCGAGAACAGCATAATATTTTATCAAACGAAACTTAGGTACACATAAAGCAGTGGCAGAACTTGAGCATTTTTATTGGGGGCCGAGATTATGCAAGCATTAAATGTTACTTTTTATATATAAATTACAAATATGGAATATATGGGTACAAACAAATTCATAATATAAACTATAAAATGGTGAAAGAGTTACAACTTAGCTCAATCCAAAATTTCAAATCGAGCTAAATGCAGAAAAGGGACAGTCTAAGAGACATGAGTCGAACCAAACAAAAAGCTTGTAGTATGCCACAGTAACAATTAGATAAAGGTCGTATGCATCGCACGGGTCAGAATATCTCGTTATATTTATTTTCGAAACTAACACATTTAATATGTTTAGCTAAAACAATATTACATTGAAACTAAGTACAATAACTTGTACATTAAGTACAATAACTTGTGCTACTTAAATTTTAAGTTAGAAATGTCTAGTGTAGTTAATGAATAAAACGTGCTTTCTCCATTATAAGCAGTATTGATAGGCTTTGTTCGTGTTGATAACTTACCCGAATAACTCGGAATTTTATTAAAGTATAGCCATAGAAGGTTTTTCTAATATAAAACTCGGTTAACCCGACTCAAATAACCTTATTCATGTCGAGTTAATCTGAATAACAACTCTCTTATTTTAACTTTTACTTTTAAAAATTTTCTTATAACCGAAGCTTAAAAATACATAAGGATATGATAACGCTTAAATTATACATGTTTTTAGTTGCGTTATTGTTAGTTTTGTGCATTATATTTGGTCATATTTGTACGTATTTGTTACTTAATCATGGAAAAGTGTTTATACAAGCAAATGTAGCCAAGAACAGGAAAAAGTGATGAAAAGATGAAGAATTGAAGTAAATATGCACAGTTGGAGATTTTCGAGAAGGAAACGAGTGAAGAATTACACAAGGACTCAAGGATTTGATAGATTCAAGATTTCTACGTTTATATATCAAGAAAATATCAAGTTCTATGGAAGAAATCAGTACCAAAATGAAGGAGAAAACATGCGACAAAGAATTACCATGAAAAGACAAAAAAGGAGGATACAGCTAACATCCATCCGTTTGGATGGAGCCCGTATCCGAAATGGATGGATGGTGTCAGAAGATCCATCCGATCGGATGGATTCACGTCCGATCGGATGGAAAGGTGCTGCAGTTACAAAAATTCATTTAATGTCGAATTTACTCCTCATTATCAATGGTGGCTGATCATTTCTAGTCCATAACTCCTGGAGGACGTTTTACCTTGGAGAATAAGTGTCTTGGAGGCTATAAATTAGTATCCAAGGCGAGATACAAAGTGTACCAATCTAAATCTAAGTAAGGCTTACACCAAAGTTCTTACTATCTTCTTATAATTGCCCAAAAGGTTACTATAACATTAGAAACGTCCAGGAAACTTTGAGTTAAAGTCTCAAGAGTTTGGTTCGAGTGTGAAGTTGTTTAATTGTCTTAGTAGTCGATTTGAGGAGCGTGGTTGCTATAGTTCTACAATTCTAGTTCTTGTAATTCTCAAGCTAGGTACATCTTGTTTATTTACAATGAATTATTGTTACTTTGAGTTTAATGAAAGTTTTGTTTACTACTTGTGTTTGAATATGATTGATATGGAGTAATTTGGTATATACTTGTGTGAATGATGTAGTTAGTCATGGAGTATACTTTTCTTTAAAAAGGTGATGCATGAAAACTTTTCTTAATTTATGAGTTTGTTGGGATAATATCTAATCTTGCTTAATTTGTTGATAAAAACATCTTTGGGGAATATTGGCCGAAAGGGTTTTCTTAATGTTTTTATTCCAAAAAGTTAGTGCACGAATTAGTATGGGATATGATGTGTGACAAGCATCATGTGTTACTCTTTAAAATGGATTTGAGAAGATTTCATCACGAAATAAGGCCGAAAGGATTCGTAAGAATTCATAAGGAAAGAATTGCTTTTTAAACAACATTATGTTAACGTAATTGTTATTCTAGTTGTCTTAGGCCGAAAGGAAGTAACTAGATGATTGAATTCTAGTAGTGATTTTACATGATAAACACCATTGATTGTTGGTCATTCATATAAAAGTTGTGCATCATAACAAGTTTACACCAAGCTTAACATGAATACTCCAAATGATTGATTGTAGCATTTCACACAAGTATATGTTTTAGATAATTTGGTTACTTAAAGATTTGAATTTTCACTAATTAGGATTGACAACCCTTTTTATACAAACTAGTTTCATAATACTTTAATCGCTAAAATCCCTTGGGACGATCTTGACTTACCTACCTTTACTAAAACGGACGAGTATACTTGCTCGTATGTGTTAAATAGTTAATCGGATAAGCGTGTTTATAAATTTAAAACTTGTACACACCGTGAGCACATCAGGATAATTAAGTAATAAAGTAGTCGATTGATTTGTACAAATGAGCATCACATTTTTTATCTTTTTGAATTACTTTTTCACACTACTTGATCATATTTTTAGTTCTTTAGCTGTAAAAAGTGAAACACACACCATATGTGACACTACTTTGAAAACTTTAATTTAAGAAAGCAATGTATGGTGACGTTGAACCCATGCCAATCCCACTTGGCACGACGCCAAAGTGGCATGACCATATAGGGGGTATCGGTGCCAAAGCCCAAGCCAAACTATTGGCGTGCGTGAAAGAGAGAAAGGTGACGTTTTTTTCTCGATTTAAATGGGTTTTGAGCGCGCGTGTGTGTATGTGTGTTGAGGAAGACGATGGGTACAGACAGTATGTGGTGTGTGTGTGTGTGTGCGTGTTTAAAAAGAAGGCTTTTATTTGAGTTGGTCTATGCAAAAAAATAAGTTGGTATTTGTTTAGTGGGTTTTGTTTTTTATTTTTATAAAGTTGGTATTTTTGTTTTTTGTTTATATTTTTTTATGTAATTTGTATTTTTATTTAATAAATATAAAATTAGTTGGTTTGAAAAAATAAAAAATAAAATAAAGTTGTGAGTCCTAAGGGGTGTTTTGGAGTGATGAGTGAAGGGGTTTGGTGTATGAGTGATAATGGAATTGAAAAGGGGAATATTGAGGTGACGCTGAGGTGGCTCTTTAGCTTAAGTCACCACACCTTCCCCTTTAACAATGGAAGGAAGCAAAAAAGTACACCTTCATATGTTGTTTTTGTTGGTGATGGTGACAAGAATCAAGTAACAACCCCAACAACCCCCCTCCCCCACCCCCTCTTTTCCATGAGTACTAGATGAAGCCCCACCATGACCTCGTCCATATGAGTTGTTGTTCCCTTGTGGACCAGTCCACCAATCTGGGTAGCCATTAATCTTAAAACAAGAGGAGATATCATGACATTTACGTTCACAATTAGTACAATAAGCTTTATCATTGCGTTGTCTTGGAGTTGGATAAGAGGAGTAGGATTTTCGAACCGCAAAACTAACAACCTCGCTCTTACTTCCTTCACCTTTGTCATGTTTTTGTGTCTCTCTTCTTGAACGACAAGAGCATATGCACGATTTATAGACGGAAGCGGATCTTGAGCAATGATGTTTATGCGAATATTTCCATACAATTATCATCTAGGCCCATCAAAAATTGATGTACCTGACGATCATCATGTTCCTTAGTCAGGTCAACACCCCAAGCACACATAGATGTAGGTCCAAAGATTTGGATCTTAGCAGCCTTTGTAAGACAATAGATACCTTGGATAAATCCAAACTATCTATATGAGAAACTCTAAACAATGTATACTTGATGTTAACGTGGAATATTAACACAAGCAGTAAGAACAACACAGAGAATTACTAACTTTATATTCTATTAATTTCTTGAAAACTTGGCATAGAACTCAATGCCGTAGGGTTCCTTTTATACTATAAGGAAACTCTAATTCTACAAACGTGTGAAAGGATGCATGCATATCTTCTCCTAAGATATCTAACCGCGTGCATATCCCTTCCTATAATATCTCCTAAGATATCTAACTTGTTCAGCAAAACAGACTTAACTGAACTAACATAAACATACTTAACTATAAGTTACCAGACTTAACTTAGTACTGGCAGACTTAACTATCTACCCGACTTAACTAAACTAGTCAGACTTTTAAGTCTGTTAGTGACTGTTACAAATAATTCCCAACAATCCTCCCCTAACTTGATCTTCATGCTCCATGATCTTCAAGTTCCTTTCTTCAGAAATGCTTTGAGGATTTTTGAATGTAAGCTGCATTGGAATTATTTTGAGCTGCAACTTTTGTTGAATCTTGAGATTTTGCAGCAACCTTCAAATCTTTAATACCATCTGAACTTTGCAGCAACATTGACTGTGTACATCAAATCAAAAGTTTCATACTATCTCATCACTTCCAGGTGTGTGAACTCCTGTGAGAGGTGAATCATTGAAAATTTAATGGATTTGATGTCTCTTTACCAGATAGCCATCACTTCTGGAGTAGCCAATGTTTCAGTATAATACTATGGTACATTGATAACCATATGATTTTTAGCAAACCATCAGCTATCAACGGATTTGATTTGTCTTTACTAAAAGCCGTTTGCTTTTGGACTAGCCAACTCTTTGATGGTATACAGTCATCATCTTGGTGAGTTGATTACCAATTACGGTTTTTCCACTGCCTTTACCACAAGCCATAAGCTTGTGGGCTAGTCAACTCTTTACTATAACAGGTATGGTGAGTTGAATACCATACAATTTTTGGCAAATTGTCAGCCATAAACGGATTTGAGATATCCTTACCTAGACCCGTTTGCTCTTGGATTAACCAGTCTTTATGTGGGTTAGACATGGTGGACTGATAACCATTTGTTGTGTCAGTGCAAGGCACTTCCACCAAGTGTTATTTTCTCAACAATCCATTTACCCTGAGAATTCATTCAAACATAGTCAAGAGTTCAAAAATTTTAAACCCTTTTATACTTTTTCAGAGAATGTATCTGACTTGCATCTTTTTGCAAAAGTCTATCAATCTCAGNCAATAAGAACAACACAGAGAATTACTAACTTTATATTCTATTAATTTCTTGAAAACTTGGCATAGAACTCAATGCCGTAGGGTTCCTTTTATACTATAAGGAAACCCTAATTCTACAAACGTGTGAAAGGATGCATGCATATCTTCTCCTAAGATATCTAACCGCGTGCATATCCCTTCCTATAATATCTCCTAAGATATCTAACTTGTTCAGCAAAACAGACTTAACTGAACTAACATAAACAGACTTAACTTAGTACTGGCAGACTTAACTATCTACCCGACTTAACTAAACTAGTCAGACTTTTAAGTCTGTTACAAATAATACCCAACAATCCTCCCCTAACTTGATCTTCATGCTCCATGATCTTCAAGTTCCTTTCTTCAGAAATGCTTTGAGGATTTTTGAATGTAAGCTCTATTGGAATTATTTTGAGCTGCAACTTTTGTTGAATCTTGAGATGCAGCAGCCTTCAAATCTTTAATACCATCTGATCTTTGCAGCAACATTGACAATATGCACATCAAATCAAAAGTTTCATACTATTCTCATCACTTCCAGGTGTGTGAACTCCTGTGAGAGGTGAATCATTGAAAATTTAATGGATTTGATGTCTCTTTACCAGATAGCCATCACTTCTGGAGTAGCCAATGTTTTAGTATGATACTATGGTACATTGATAACCATATGATTTTTAGCAAACCATCAGCTATCAACGGATTTGATTTGTCTTTACCAAAAGCCGTTTGCTTTTGGACTAGCCAACTCTTTGATGGTATACAGTCATCATCTTGGTGAGTTGATTACCAATTATGGTTTTTCCACTGCCTTTACCACAAGCCATAACCTTGTGGGCTAGTCAACTCTTCACTATAACAGATATGGTGAGTTGAATACCATACAATTTTTGGCAAATTGTCAGCCATAAACGGATTTGAGATATCTTTACCTAGAGCCGTTTGCTCTTGGATTAGCCAGTCCTTATGTGGGTTAAACATGGTGGACTGATAACCATTTGTTGTGTCAGTGCAAGGCACTTCCACCAAGTGTTATTTTCTCAACAATCCATTTACCCTGAGAATTCATTCAAACATAGTCAAGAGTTCAAAAATTTTAAACCCTTTTATACTTTTTCAGAGAATGTATCTGACTTGCATCTTTTTGCAAAAGTCTATCAATCTCAGCATAACTTGCCTCCTCTTGTCTGGTCTGTTTCTTTGATTTCTTTGGTATAGAGAGTGATTTAGCAACTTGTTTTCCTTCCCTCTGACCAGTGCTAAGTGAAGCAGACTTATCCATTGAACCAGACTTAATTGCTTCTTTGTCCACAACTCTTTCCCTTAACATTTTTCTTTTCTTCTGACTTTGACTTAGGTTAATGATCAGTTCTGCATCTTCAAGTCTAGGAGAACTAACAGCTGTTTCTTCTGAATCTGTTTCTTCTAAGGATTCTGTTTCAGCTGTATGTGACCAATACCCCCTTGTTTGGATGAATTTTCAGATTCTGCATCTGTAGAAGTAGGCAAAGAAACTCCAAGGTCTTCTAAGGCATGCTCCAACCTTTCCACCTTCTTATTTGTCATGGTTAGCTGTTGCTCCAATCCATTGATACGATCAAGAAGTGTAGGAACCAGTGTCAAAATATCATCCATAGACATGGTGGGAGACTCTTGATGAGTAGAATGATGTGATGCAGAGGAACTGAGTTCAAGAGTATGCACTGGAGCAAACTAAGCATCAGATGGCCTTAAAGAACCTGCACAAGGGTTAGAAGAAGCAAACAACATAGCTACAGAAAATGGCGTTTCATCCCCTGTAAATCCACTTTTCATATTTCCAAAAACCTTTGCTTTGAGACATTTCACAGGATAAATAGTTTTGTTTATTGTCTCAACATTTAAAACCATCTGTATAAAACGAGGGTACATCAAAAACTTATGTTGACTATCCACATTAGCCACCATTCCCGTAAAAATCAATTTAGAAAAATTGAAAGTTCTTCCAAGAGCAAGACAGATCATGGCAGAAGCAATTTTTGTATCAAATTGATCCCATCCTCCACTTTTAGAACTTAAACATTGAAGCAAATGGTGTACTAGGAATCTCCATTGGGGTGAAAGATTTCGTTTTAAGAATTTAAGATTAGTACCAATGGGATATCCAATATATTTCATACCCTCAACAAGAAATTTATGTGGCAACTTAAAGTCCCCAAAAGCATCATTTAAGTGAAGACATTCTCGAATAGATACTTCAGTGACAATATAAGCAATATTATCAATGGTTGCCCTTAATTGTTTGATTCCATTTGGAAGAGTTTCAACAATAGCAGTGTGCCAAAACTGTTTTACCAAGGAATCATACACAGTGGGATTACAAGTCAAAGCATACCTTACATAAGAATGATTTAAAAAGGTAAGTATTTGATCGAAACCTTGACTTTTAGATGACTTCTTTAAGTAACCCACTTGATTATGTCAAGCACTATACGCAAGCAAAGCCATGTAAGTACTGGTGAGAGAAAATTTGTACTGGTGGAAAACAGAGTATGGTTGACCTTTTGAGAGACTTTTTACTTAGTTGGTAATAATGAATAAAAATGAAAAGTAAATCAATTTTATTCATTTATATACCCATTTGGTTGATAACGGTTAGATTGAACAGTAAAAAAAATCATTATGCGTGTGATCAGTCACAACGGTAAAGTATTAATTGCAGATTAACACTACCAGACTTAAAAATAGTCAATCAGACTAAAAAACTTTTCTCACCAGACTTAACAAGCAATTAAAAAGTTTATCCAAACTGACATCCCAAGACTACAAGAACAACTTGTACTAATTCATGAGCCTTTGGAAACCTGAAATGATTAGTAGAAACCAAACATATATACACAGCCAGAACTAACACCAACTAAGCTACCCGTATTAACTCTAAGTAACAAGTTTAAACTATCACTAAACTTCCAACCAATTACACACTTTACATTTAACCTCCCCTTAAATGTAGCTATGGGTTAATCATTCCAGTATTGACTACCAAGTAGTTAAACCTTGGTCCTTCAAATGCTTTTGTTAACAAATCAGCTACATTGAAATCAATGTGAATCTTTTCCACTTTAATGAGATTCTTCTCAAAACAATCTCTAATAAAATGATGTCTGATTTCTATGTGTTTGGTCCTAGAGTGATATACTGGATTTTTGACAATGCATATGGTACTTTCATTATCAATAAATATTTTAGTATTCATGAAGTTTAGACCATAATCTAGCATTTGATTTTGAATCCATAGTACCTGACTACAGCAATTTGTAGCAGCCACATACTCAACTTCTGTAGTAGAAGTGGCCACAATGGTCTGCTTCTTGCACTGCCATGAAATCAATCTTCTGCCTAGGAATTGACAACCTCCTGTTGTAGAATTCCTATCAAGACTTGCTCCAGCATAATCACTGTCAGAATAAGCTTCCATGTTAAAAGATGACTCTTTGGGATACCAAAGTCCCAAATTTGGTTTGCCTTTGAGATACTTAAAGATTCTTTTCACAGCATGAAGATGTGAAGTCTTGGGATTGAGCTGAAACCTGGAACAAGCACATACAGAAAACATAATATCTGGCCTAGAGGCTGTTAGATACATAAGAGAACCAATCATGGATCTGTAGAGATGCACATCCACATCTGCAGCATCTTCATCTTTAGTTAAAGGCACTCTGTTCTCCATAGGTGTGACTGCAGTTTTAACATTTTCAAAGTCAAACTTTTTAAGCATGTCAACAACATACTTTTCTTGTGATATAAATAGTCCATCTGACTGTTGCTTGACTTGCAAACCAAGAAAGAAAGTGAGTTCTCCCATTGAGCTCATTTTAAACTTTCCTTTCATCAATGTCTCAAATTCATGACACCAAGCCCTTTTGGTTGACCCAAAAATGATGTCATCCACATAAACCTGCACAAGCATAATATCTTTCTTGTCCTTCTTAATGAACAAGGTTTTGTCAATTACCCCCTTTTGTATCCATTTTCTTCAAGAAATGAAGAAAGAGTTTCATACCAAGCTCTGGGAGCTTGATGCAGTCCATAAAGTGCTTTGATCACCTTGTATACTTTCTTAGGATGAGCAGGGTCAACAAAACCAGGAGGCTGAGAAACATATACCTCTTCTGTGATTTTGCCATAAAGAAAGGCACTTTTGACATCCATTTGATACACAGTGAATCCCATGTAGGATGCATAGGCTAAGAATAATCGAATGGCTTCAATTCTAGCCACAGGAGCAAACACTTCATCATAGTCTATGCCTTCTTCTTGCCTGTATTCTTGAGCCACCAATCTAGCTTTGTTTCTGACAACCATTCCTCTTTCATCTCTTTTGTTCCTGAAGACCCATTTTGTGCCAATGACTTTAGCCCCATGAGGTAGATCTACAAGAACCCACACCTGTTGCAACTTGAACTGCAAAAGCTCTTCTTGCATGGCTTCAACCCAACTTTCATCATCCAAAGCTTCAGTGACTTTGGTAGGTTCCTTTTGAGAGAGAAAGCATGCAAAAAGGCAGTGTTGTTGATCTTTGTGGTTGTTCCTTTGTTGTTTCTGAATAAAGCTGATGAGTGCATGAGATCCAAGTTGTTGCTGTATTTGTCTCCTTGTTTGAACAGCTGATTTAGGATTACCAAGGATTTGACTCTTTGGATGAACATTGTGAATCCTTAGTGTAGGAACAGGACTTACATCCACTTCTGTTGGTAGATTGTTGAAGTCAGTGATCACACCTTCTACATCATAGGATGCTTCAGTAAAGAGTCCTTCATCAGGTACATCACTAATAGCAGGTTCTGGTATGACAGGATCATTTAGATCAGCTTGTGAGGTGAAATCAAGCTTTTCAGACTCACTGCCAGTATTAACAGAGTTTGTACTGGTAGTAGTGGTTTCAGGTGCTGTTTCCAAGTGGAGATCTGCTTCTTTTCCAAGATCTTGAGTATCAGCATTTTGAGAAGAAGACTCCTTAGCTTGTGCTTCTACACTTATCACCTTTTGAGAAAAAGATTTCTTTGGTTCATTAGCATCTGCAGATAATTGAACAGTGGTAGGTATGATGAGGTGCTCAGATACTTCTTCTTCCTCAGTTGTGGTACCTGCACTATTAGTATCATTTGAGGAACCTACATTAGAGTTAGCTTGATTCTCCAAGGAGACAGGAACATAGTTCATGGAGTCAGTTAAATAATCAATGTCAAACATCCATCTATAACCCAGTCCTTGTACATTGGGTTTTTCTTCAAGAAAATCAACATGAAGATTTTCAACAACTCTTTTGGTTTCTAGATTGTATACACTGTAAGCCTTGCTGGTAGTTGAGTATCCAACTAAGTATCCTTCATCAGACTTGCCATCAAACTTTCCAAGAGCACTAACTGTATCAAGAATAGTAACATGACACCCAAATGGTCTTATGTAGCTAATTATTGGCTTTTCACCAAATAATAGTTCATAAGGAGTTTTGTTTTGAGGTTTAGTCACCCTTACTCTATTGAAAACATAACAAGCAATATTAACTGCTTCAGCCCAAAAGGTAGTAGGTAAAAGTGAATCTGCAAGCATAGTTTTGGCAGCCTCAATGAGTGTCCTATTCATTCTTTTAGCAACTCCATTTTGTTGTGGAGTTCTAGCATTACTGTACTCTTGTTTTATTCCTTTGTTTCCACTGAATTCAAGCATACTTCTGTTCTTAAATTCAGTCCCATTATCTGATCTAATAATTTTGACCTTTTGATCAAGTTGATTCTCAATCTTTCTTATGAAGTTTTGAATAATGCCAGGAGTTTCATCCTTGGAGGACAAAAAGAATACCCAGCAAAACCTGGTACAATCATCAGTGATAACAAGACAATATTGAGCATAATTAATGCTCTTTACAGAAGTAGGCCCAAAGAGATCCATATGCAACATGTGTAATGGTTTAGTGATGGATGTTTCAAGTTTGGCCTTGCAGGTAGCCCTATGTTGTTTACCTTTGTGACAAGCCACACAAGCATGGTCATTTTTGAAAACCTTGGAAGGTAGACCTCTTACAAGGTTTCCCTTCACAAGTTTGTTAAGAGTTTTGAAATTTATATGACCCAATCTTCTGTGCCATAATTTAGATTCATCTAATGTAGCTTTTGCAAACAAACAGGCAAAACCTTTTGCAGGTGCAAATGTCTTCATATCAAAACTATACATATTATGTTGTCTAGGAACTTTTAAGAGTATCTGACTTTCATCAGGCATCTTAAAGTCAGAAGTCAACACAAAACATTCAGTTTCAGTAAAAAGAACCTTTAGCTGCTTATCACAAATTTGTGATATTGAGAAAAGATTAAATTTCCCAAGTTCTTTTACAAAAGAGACATTGTCAAATTCTAAATTGCCAACAACAATTCTACCTTTACCAGTAATGTAGCCTTTGCTACCTCCAAATGTAACAGATCCTCCTTTGAATTCTTCAAAATCTTTTATGTGTTCCCTGTTACCAGACATGTGCCCTGAGCATCCACTGTCAAATATACCTCTGTTTCCCATGTTCTTGAGTTGCATCATAAATATCCAAAAATATCAATCTGTCAAGCTTATTGGGGTGCAAAGTGCTTATTTTTGATTTCTAAATAAGCTGTCTTCACAAAAGTCTCATATTTTCAGTGTATAAATAGTTTCATAAAAGAAAAATCAAAAAAATCATCACTTTTTAAAATAGTGATAGCTTCTATTTAAGAAGTTTTAGCTATTTAGCTTATT
Organism: Artemisia annua; assembly: GCA_014162995.1. Lineage (NCBI taxonomy): Eukaryota > Viridiplantae > Streptophyta > Magnoliopsida > Asterales > Asteraceae > Artemisia > Artemisia annua. Next base: position 57,867 of record LBNU01039025.1, read on the forward strand.
TTTCAACTTTTTATTAAGCACTTAGTACTTTTTATAATTTTCTTAGGTTTCTACATTATTATAGTATTTGTATAAAAAATTTCATAATTTTATCTTTTCATTTAGTATTTATAATAATTAATATTAGTTAAATTAGTTTTAATAAAAAAAACCAAAAAGAAAATCACTTACTATTTAATTTTAATCACTAGTATCTTTTTATAATTTTTTTTCTAGTTCTTATTAATTATAAAGTATTTTTAGAAAATATGTTCATAATTGTTACTGTTCATTTGCTATTTATCTTAATTAAATTAGTTTAACTAGCTTTTAATTAGTAATTAAGTAAATAATTGGTAAAATAGTTTAATAATAATTTTTATAAACTTTTTATAATATTTTAGGATTCCTGTGAAGCTTAATTAGTTTTATAAAATATTTCGTAATTTCCTAAGTCACTTTTAGTATTATTAGTAATTTAAATTATTTTAACTAGTTTAATTAATATAACTAGTAATTAATTAATATTAAATTCACAAAAAGACAAAAAGACATATTTTTAGTTTTTATATTATTTTTAAGTTATTTAAGAATTTTTAAAAATAAATTATCATTTTCTTAGTTTTTATTAATATTATATTAAATTTAGTTTAAGTTAAATATATAATAAGTAATTAAATAGTTTTAATTAATATTAAATAATAAAATAATCAAAAAAATATTTTTCTTTTTTATAAAATTTTCTTTTAATATTAAGTTTGTAAAAAAGTCATTTTGACCCCCTGTAGTTTGTTTTTGCTTAATTTCCAGTTTTCCAGCACGCATTTACGTTTGTTTTAATTTGTAATACGTTTTTAGTTTATCTGATTTCCCGTAATTGTTAATAACTATTATTTATCTCATTTCCATTAGCGTAAATCAATCCAAATCATTATCTGGTTACTATCTCCAAATCACTCATTCCCATAACGTTTAAAAATACAATTTCAACCTCGTTGGGACTTAACGACCCGTTAATACACTGTGCTTTCAACGGATCATAAATTGATCTCTCCTCTCTGAGATTTGACTTGTTGACCACACCTGGTTGACTGGTTAGTTTGGGAGGAGTCAAATTTTGGCGCCGCTGCCAGGGAGGTTGTTGCGTGTTTTTAAAAACGTTAAGTTTAGTGATTTTCAAAACCGTCCTTGTACAAATCACATCACTTTGTAAATTTTTTGTAAAAATCTTAATCAATTAGAAAAAGTCATTAACACTTTTTCTAAAGTGTTAACAACACCAAAAAAATAAAAAACAACAAAAAAAATCGTGAAGTTAAATTACTTCGTTTTCTTTAAGATTACAACCTATACAGGTGGAATACGGAAGTTCTGACATTAAATTGCGAACTGAAGAGAGATACATTCCTTCTCTCCCGCCACCCTGCGAGTAGTCTTAAAGGAAGGATTTCGGTTAACGAATCGATTCCAAAAATAATTTCCAAGTTTTTTCACACACACCCCAAAAAGCCAAAAACATTTGTTTTATTGTTAAATAATTACGTAAAATATTACCACCGCAAATCAAGGCAGAATACAACCCAACTGGGTGTATGAACATTAATAAGTTCCCAAACTAAAGATTAAAACTTGCCATTGTACTCTTGTGATTGGTGTACCTTTTTCAAAGAAGCCAGTCACACTGTGGTTATTGGTTTAAGTTCACTGTTGTTTTGCCTCGGTCTTGTTTTACTTGTGAATATTTTTTAGTGCATGCGCACTCGTTCCCATTCCAGAAGGAATCGTCAAAAGAGCATAGCTGAATTGCTTGCTGCTGAAGAAATATCCGTTAATATGCCTGACGATGACCCACCACCCCCTCCACCCCCTCCCAAATCTGAAACTGGGGATGCAGCTCCTGATCTCCGAACGATGGAGGAGCTGTGTCAGCCTACTATGCAGGGGAGGGGAGGACCCATTGCACCACTCACTATCAGTTCCACGGATTTTGGACTCAAGCACCACATGATCCAGCAAGTCCAGAATTCGTGTCAGTTCCACGGTTTACCCGGTGACGATGCAAACAAGCATCTCGATAAATTTCTAACCGTCACCCAGAGTATGAAGCAGAAAGGTGTCACCGAAGACGGCCTTCGCTTATATCTCTTTCCATATTCTCTCACTCATCATGCTACTGCCTGGTTTGATCGTCTCCCGAAGAATTCGATCCATACTTTTGATGAAATGGTTACCAAGTTCTTAGCAAAATATTTTCCACCATCCATGGTAACAAAATTGAGAAATGATATTAGCAACTTCAGACAGCTTCCCGATGAATCCTTATTTGAGGCATGGGAACGCTATAAGCTTGCAATTGATCGTTGTCCTAATCACAACATGCTTCTTGTCACCATCATAGATACCTTCTATAATGGTTTGACACTTCGTCATCGTGACACGATCAATGCTGCTGCTGGAGGGACTTTCATGAAAAGGACCCCCGAGGAGTGCTATGATCTTATTGAGAACATGACTGCCCACCACAATTTCTGGGATTCCTCAGTCGAGAGGAATGATTCATGTAAATCTGTCACTCCAGCCTCTTCTGAGATTGCTGCTCTCACTAAAAAGATGGATGATTTTTCCACTGCTGTGTTGAGAATGCATCAATCTAATCAAAACATCAATCATCAAGCCAGAGCTGTCAGTCATAGTTGTGAAACATGTGGTGGTCCACATCCTTATACTGAGTGCCCAGCCACCGGTGGCTTCGCTCACGAGAATGTATATGCTGCTCAAGGTTTCTACAATGCGGGGGGTAACTCTTACCAAGCACAGGGGGACCATAATCTCTTAAGCTATCGTTCCAACAATTACCTTGGACCTCCCGGCTTCAATCAATCTCAAAACCAAAATGCTCAAAACCGGAACCAAAATTTTCATCAAAATCAAAACCAAAATCGAATGAACCAAGGTTTCCAAAACCAAGGGAATTTCAATTCCGGTCAAAACCAGGGCTTTCAAAACTAAGGAAATTTTCAAAGAAATCATGGTCATGGTAATCAGGGTAATTTTTATAATCAGGGTAATAGTTTTCATTAGGGAAACAATTTTAAGGGTAATAACAACCAACATCAAGGAAATTTCCAAAACAACCGTGCTCAAAATTTTCCTAACCAAAATCAAAATGTTGTTCAACCCCAATCTTCCTTCGATGAGTTGTTGAAACAATTCATGAAATCCCAAGAGGTAACAAATCGGTTATTGGTCAGCTAAATCTCTGAACTGAAGAAGTCTTTAAATGATCGACCCTCGGGCTCAGGTACACTTCCTAGCAACACGATAGCTAACCTGAGGGGCGATGTTAAGGCGATCACCACCCGAAGTGGAGTTTCATATAAAGGACCCACGGCTCCTGCTACCTCTTCTTCTCTTCCTCCAAAGGTAGCGGGACGTGAACCTGAGGTTACTACGGACACGGTACTTCCTACTAATAACGGAGATACCGATGACGTCCACCCTCAAGTTGTCCCAGTCCCGAAACCCAAATCCAAACCTAGAGTTGTTTTTGAACCTCCAGTTGTTCCCGTTGAAAAACCCAACCCAGAGCCTTCAATTCCTTATCCATCACGTTTACAAGATCAAAGGCTCCGCGAAAAAGCTAGTCACTAACTGGACAAATTTTTCCAAATTTTTAAAGAATTACATTTTGACATAAGCTTCACGGACACTCTTCTTCTGATGCCCAAGTTTGCATCAACAATCAAGAATTTGCTAAACAACAAGGAAAAACTCTTTGAGATGGCAAAAACTCCGTTAAACGAGAACTGCTCTGCAGTTTTGTTGAAACAGCTTCCCGAAAAGCTGGGAGATCCCGGGAAATTCCTCATTCCTTGCATTTTCCCGGGGATGGTTGAATGCTATGCCTTGGCCGATCTTGGTGCAAGCATCAACCTGATGCCTCACTCAGTCTGGAAGAAACTTTCTCTTCCGGCACTCACTCCTACCTGCATGACTCTCGAGCTTGCAGATCGCTCTATATCTCGTCCCCTCGGTATTGCTGAGGATGTGTTCGTGAAAGTAGGAAAGTTCCATTTTCCGGCAGATTTCGTGATTGTTGATTTCGATGCAGACCCGAGGGTTCCTCTCATTTTAGGGAGGGGATTCCTAAGAACGGGCCGTGCTTTGATCGATGTATTTGATGAAGAAATCACTCTACGTGTTGGTAATGAAGCCATCACATTCAATCTTGATCAGACTTCGAGATACTCTTCCCATTATGACTCAGCAGAAATTAACAGAATCGATGTCATCGATATTGCTTCGGAAGAGTACTCTCAAGAAATTCTTGGTTTCACTGATAATTCTTTGAGTGGCAACCCCACTCCCTCTTCTCAACCTATCATTGCTAATTCTTCTCCTTCCCTAACTCAATTTGAGGGAAGTGATTTCATCTTAGAGGAAATAGAGGCCATTCTCAAAAGTGATTCGATTCCCGAGGGAATTGATAACCAAGAGATTGACCCGGAAAGGGATATACTTCTCCTTGAGAAACTGTTGAATGAAGATCCCTCTCCTCCTCTTGTTCTTCTACAAAAACTTCATAACGAGGAAATCAAATATGTTGAGAAAACTGCTGAATTTCCTAAGGTCGAACTTAAGGACTTACCACCTCATCTCGAGTATGCATTTTTGGAGGGTGATGATAAATTACCCGTCATAATTGCAAAAGACTTAAAAGATGAGGAAAAAGCTGCTCTCATAAAGGTCTTGAAGTCACACAAACAAGCAATTGCTTGGAAACTCTCCGATATCAAGGGTATTAATCCTGAATTCTGTAGCCACAAAATCTTAATGGAGGATGACTTTAAACCAGCAGTTCAACAACAGAGAAGAGTTAATCCAAAAATCCACGAGGTTATCAAACTTCTTGATGCCGGATTGATTTACCCTATCTCTGATAGTCCTTGGGTTAGTCCCATTCATTGCGTTCCTAAAAAGGGTGGCATTACTGTTGTCACAAATGAAGAAAACGAGTTGATTCCAACTCGATTGTTTACGGGATGGAGAGTATGCATTGACTATCGAAAGTTAAATGACGCCACCCGTAAAGACCATTTTCCTCTACCCTTCATGGACCAAATGCTCGAGAGATTAGCGGGAAATGAGTACTATTGTTTCCTAGACGGTTTCTCGGGTTACTTCCAGATTCCCATTGATCCGCAAGATCAAGAAAAGACTACCTTTACATGCCCCTACAGAACCTTTGCCTACCGACGTATGCCATTTGGCTTATGTAATGCTCCAGGCACGTTCCAACGGTGTATAATGGCCATATTTCACGACATGATCGGGAAAACTATGGAGGTCTTTATGGATGATTTCTCGGTCATTGGGGATTCTTTCCAATCATGTCTCTCCCATTTAGAAAACATGCTCAAACGGTGTGAAGACACCAATCTCTGTCTAAATTAGGAGAAGAGTCACTTTATGGTTAAAGAGGGCATTGTCCTCGTCCATAAGATTTCAAAAAGCGGGATTGAGGTTGACAGAGCCAAAGTCGATGTCATTGCTAAATTACCTCATCCCACCACTGTCAAAGGTGTCAGGAGTTTCCTTGGTCATGCCAGATTCTATCGTCGATTCATACAAGATTTTTCTAAAATCGCCCGGCCTATGACTCATCTTCTTGAAAAAGATGCTCCTTTCATCTTCTCTCCCGAGTGCATCGAAGCTTTTCAAACTCTCAAGAAAAAGCTTACCGAAGCACCCATCTTAGTTGCCCCCGATTGGGATCTACCTTTTGAACTCATTATACAAGTAAAACTATACATTTCCGGCCTATACATTATACAAGTAAAACTATGAACGAGGCTCAGACTCATTACACCACAACGGAAAAAGAATTATTAGCCGTGGTGTATGCCTTTGAGAAATTCCGGCCTTACTTAATCTTGACAAAATGCATAGTGTATACGGATCACTCGGCTCTGAAATATCTCTTTGCCAAACAAGATGCAAAGCCGAGATTGCTCCGATGGGTTCTCCTCCTGCAAGAATTTGATATCATCATCCGTGATAAAAAAAAAGCAGAGAACCTAGCGGCTGATCACTTATCCCGATTAGAAAACCCTCACCAAGATGTGTTCGAGAAAAAGGAAATAAATGAAACATTTCCTCTTGAAACACTTAATGCGGTTTCTTTTCGTGGTGACTCTACTACCCCATGGTTTGCCGACTTTGCAAACTACCATGCGGGTAACTTTGTTGTGAAAGGGATGTCACCCTAACAGAAAAACAAATTCTTCAAAGACGTTAAACATTACTTCTGGGACGACCCCTACTT
>LBNU01039025.1:78254-99179 GCA_014162995.1 Artemisia annua
GGACTTTGAATATTGAGGACAATATTCAATTCTAAGTGTGGGGGAGGGAATTCTGGCGAATTTGATCACATATTTTACTTCTAGTGCCCTAATTCCCCCATTTTGGCCAAATTTTTTTTAGTGTGAGTGCTTTGAACTAACACGACAAATGGTTATTAGTCCACCATGTATAATCCACATAAGGTCTGGCTAATCCAAGAGCAAACGGCTCTTGGTAAAGATATCTCAAATCCGTTTATGGCTTACAATTTGCCAAAAATTGTATGGTGCTCAACTCACCATATCTTTAATAGTGAAGAGTTGGCTAGCCTACAAAGGTATGGCTTGTGGTAAAGGCAGTTAGAAAACCATAATTGGTAATCAACTCACCAAGATGATGATTGAATTCCATCAAAGAGTTGGCTAGTCCAGAAGCAAACGGCTTCTGGTAAAGACAAATCAAATCCGTTGACAGCTTATGGTTTGCTCAAAATCATATGGTTATCAGTGTACCATAGTTCTTACTTAAACCGAAACATTTGGCTACTCCAGAAGTAATGGCTTTTGGTAAAGAGAATTCAAATCCATTAAATTTTCATAAAAGATTGCTAGGGACTAGCAATAGTTTAGTGTGGGGGATTGATGAGTGTGTAAATACTCATCATTTTTGTCGTATCTGAACTGCCAAAACATTTAAAAACACTAAAAAATGCATCAAAATACATAAAATATCCCAGGGATGTGTATTATATGTTTCAGATGCAAAATGATTGAAAACAGATGAAAACCGAACAAAGTTTGCATAATTGGCAGTTTCAGTCCCCCAACTTTCAAAACCTGTCAAAACTAGTCCCTAAGCATTTATTTTGAAAGATAAGTCAACCCAAGTCCTTTAAAAGTCAAATATTATCAAAAATGATCTTTGGGTAAAAACTCTCAAAAGTTTTCAATTTTGGTCCCTGAAGTTTCAAAAATGGCAATATTAGTCCTCGAGGATGAAAAATTTGGAACTTTATGCAACAAGGTCCTTGTGGAATTTCAAGTTGTCATAAATGGTCCTTGGGAGAAGTTTGGAAGGTTGGCATAACAAGTCCCTCAAGAATTCAAAATTTACAACTAAGGTCCTTGGGCTTATTTTGTTTCTACACCAAACGGACCCTATGTTGTTTACATAACCCAACAAACAAACCACTCCTTATTAAATAAACCCAATCCAACCCTTTAACCACTCAACCTAACTTACCTTTGGCCCAACACCTTCAAAAGCCCATCTCCCTTTTAATAAACATCCCACTCACCCCCGTTTTGTTATTACTCTGTCCCATCCACAAATAAATTAAACAAACACCTCCATCCACCTCACCCCACTCAACCTGCAAACATCAACAACCCTCCATCATCACCTCCATCTGCAAACCACCTCTGGCGCACTCAATCCCACACCCTAGCTAACCCAAACAAACACATTAGTCCAAAATTACACCCCTGGCATAAGTTACCACAGGCTAATAGCCAAAACCCACTTTTGGCGCCAAAAACACTCAAACGGCTAGGATGAATTCTACTAATCCAAGGGTGGATATTATTGCTGGGAAAGGACAAAGGAGCTCCCTAAACCCTAATTGGTCATTATTTAAGGAGCATTGTAGCAGGAAGATGAGTGTGTAGTTTTTAGCTTATTTTAGTAATGTCGAATTAATTATCTAGTCATCATTTGTCTTTGTAAACTGAATTTTTAGCTTACTTAGTGTATTTCTTGAAGTTTATTCAATCAAATTATCAAGCTTCTTTGTTGAATTCAGACATTGCAATTTTTAGTGAAATTCTTCTTTTAGTGTAATTTATGTTAGAAATGGTTGTTCACTGCTCATTTGAGCTCATTAAGCTTACTCATAAGCTTTTATAAGCTCAGGAGACTTCAAACAAGGTTCACATTAAAATCTCAAAAATATAAAAAAAAAATAAGAGAAATATTTGAAAAATAAAAAATATGGTTAGGTAGGGTTCATAAGCTTCAATAAGCTTAAGTTTGGTTTACTGATGCTCATTATAGCTTCATATAGCTATTGGTGAGTTTATTGTTCAGTATTTACTTATTTAGCAATAGTTTTCCATAAAGTCAAATAAAGTCAAGGTATGGTGAGATAAGAATTTAAGCTGATGGAATGAAGAAGATAGAGACCTTAGGCACTTATAGCATACTTTTATGAGTTCATTTCTCTCATCCTTCTGTTTGCTTCTAATTTTAAGCATGGACAGGTTGTAAGTCTCATTTTCTTTCACTATTTAGAGTAAAATTGCTTCTTAGCTTATCATTGCTTATACTTAGTGTTCTTCTGTGATTTTATGTTTATTTTGTTTACTTAAGATCATTTAGTTGTTTATTAGCTAGTTGTCATCTGCTTTATCTGTTAGTAGCTTAGTTTGCATATTAATCATCATAATAGCATAATCTGTAGTGGTTAAATTTAATGCTTATTTATAGTTAAAATCTGCTTAAATACAGTCAACATAGCTTATTAAGTAGTTCTCCTTCGAAAACTATGGTCAAATGGGTCATCTGATTTGAAAATCATAAAACAGTTTCATGTAAAGGGGTGTTTGGTTAATAGGACAAACCTGTTACTTAGTAAGATTGATAGGGTAATTTTAATTCAAATAGTCTCTAATAGATTAACTTATGCAGTTTAAGTAAGAAAACTTAGTGTTCTTTTGGGGAAAAGTCAACTTTGGATTTATGTGGGAGTTGTGTTCACAGTAGGACAAATCAAGTTCCAAAACCTTAGGTTTAGGTAAATTAATGTTCCCTTTAGCTTAAATAGGTCTCACATAATCATAAAATATCATCTGGATTCTATTTGGATCAATTGAAATTCATTTGGGTCAAAGTTCATCAAAAACATCAAAAAGTCAAATGTATAACTGTCAAAATGGCCACAACTTCTAGATGATGCACAGGATTTGTTAGAACTTGGAAATAGATTTCAATTGTTGATTTTTGTTATTTTGTTGCTTGCAAACTCATTTCAACCAGAAAATTGGAGTTTCAAACTCAATTGCTCATTAAATTTAAGCCTTGAAAGTGCTTGTTTGATCATTAGACTGCCCTGCACCTACAGTTTGCACCATTTTTCTAGAAACCACAACTTGTTCATATCTTGGCCATTTTCCTTGAAATTTGAAGTTTTGTGTAGCCTGGTGGACTGGTTTGTTGGTTGTGCTTTACGTTTGGCCTTAAGTGCTTATCTGGATTGCTTATTGCACCCATTGTGTTGCCTTTAACCCCCAGTTCTGCTAGTGCACCTCAGAGTGTGCTATACTGGTTTGAGCTTGTTTAAAATTGTTCCTAGCTTCTTAACTTGTTTGTAGTTTAGCTTCTGGATTTTTTGAGCCTTTGGGACCATAGGTAAGTTGGAATTAGCTTGTGCACAGCTTTTGGCTTGTGGATTGTCCACACTGAGTCACCACTGATTCAGTGGTGACTGAGCTTCCTTCACAAGCTCTCAATTCATTCCATACTTAAGCTCATCTCATGGTTCTTGGTTCTTTTGGAAGCTATTGGTATTAGCTTTCCATTTTCAGGCTTGCTTTTGGATCTAGAGCTTATTAGCAGAGCTTAAATTGGCCTGCTACTAGCCATTAGGGCCTGTTTGGATCATAGTTTAGTTTGGATGTGCTTATTGCTATTTCCAGCTTATTAGTGCATTTCTTTTACTCATTTTAGCTTGTTCCCATTAAGCTTAACTTGTTAGTAGCTTGTTGTACCACTGGTTCTCATTACATAGCTTTCCTAGTAGCTTTTAATCCCATTTAAGCTCTAAAAGCCACTGTTGGAACATTAAGCTTGCATCAAGCTCATTTTTTAGTTCCATAATTGTTGCCTTCACAAAAGTTTCATAATTTCAGTAGTTTAGTAGATTTGTAAAAGAAAAATCTAAAAATCATCATTTTAATTTTTAGTGATAGCTTCTATTTAATAGGATTTATCTATTTAATTTATTTTCTAATTTTTTTATTAAGCACTTAGTAGTTTTCATATTTTTCCTAGGCTCCAGATATCAAATAGTATTTGTATTAAAATTTTCATATTTTTCTCTTTTTATTTGGTAATTTGAGTAATTAAAAGTAGTTCAATTAGTTTTAATTAAAAAATCAGAAATAAAATCATTTAGTGTTTAATTTTAATCTCTAGCATCTTTTTATATTTTTTCTAGCTTTTATTAATTATATAGTATTTTTAGAAAATAGTTTCTTAATTGTTACTGTTAATTTGCTATTATTCTTAATTAATTTAGTTTAATTAGCTTTTAATTAATAATTAAGTAAATAAATTCTAAAATAGTTTATTTATAAGTTTAGGAACTTTTTATAATTTTTTAGGACTCCTGTAATTGTTAAGTAGTTTGATAAAAAGTTTGATAATTATCTAAATTAGTTTAGTATTTATTTTAATTTAAATTAGTTTAATTAGTAATTAGTAATTAATTAATATTAAATAATTAAAAAGTCTAAAAAGTATTTTTCTTTTTCTTAAAATTTTCTTTTGTCATTAGAATCTTATAAAAGTAATTTTCACATTTGTAGGACTTTATTTGCTCCCGTTTCACTTTTTATTTTGCGCGCCTGCGTTTATTTTAAATTCAAACGCGCATTTTTAGATTTAACTCACGTTTTTAGGTTGTCTGATTATCAGTAATTCTTCATATAGTCTTTTTAAGCTATTCTCAATCATAATCTCTTAGTGTAATCATAATAATCAAAATCCTGATCTTTCTGTTAAATCACCCGATCACAAGCACGTTTAAATACCATTCACACCTCGTCGGGACATAACGACCCGGGGATACTCTGTACTCCTTGGTTAGTATTGGCCTAAGCCGTTTGACTTTAGTTGACCAATATCCTTGGTTAATATTGTCTGACCGTTCAGACCCAATCAGTTGTTGATCTTTGTGGTTGTTCCTTTGTTGTTTCTGAATAAAGCTGATGAGTGCATGAGATCCAAGTTGTTGCTGTATTTGTCTCCTTGTTTGAACAGCTGATTTAGGATTACCAAGGATTTGACTCTTTGGATGAACATTGTGAATCCTTAGTGTAGGAACAGGACTTACATCCACTTATGTTGGTAGATTGTTGAAGTCAGTGATCACACCTTCTACGTCATAGGATGCTTCAGTAAAGAGTCCTTCATCAGGTACATCACTAATAGCAGGTTTTGGTATGACAGGATCATTTAGATCAGCTTGTGAGGTGAAATCAAGCTTTTCAGACTCACTGCCAGTATTAACAGAGTTTGTACTGGTAGTAGTGGTTTCAGGTGCTGTTTTCAAGTGGAGATCTGCTTCTTTTCCAAGATCTTGAGTATCAGCATTTTGAGAAGAAGACTCCTTAGCTTGTGCTTCTACACTTATCACCTTTTGAGAAAAAGATTTCTTTGGTTCATTAGCATCTGCAGATAATTGAACAGTGGTAGGTATGATGAGGTGCTCAGATACTTCTTCTTCCTCAGTTGTGGTACCTGCACTATTAGTATCATTTGAGGAACCTGCAGTAGAGTTAGCTTGATTCTCCAAGGAGACAGGAACATAGTTCATAGAGTCAGTTAAATAATCAATGTCAAACATCCATCTATAGCCCAGTCCCTGTACATTAGGTTTTTCTTCAAGAAAATCAACATGAAGATTTTCAACAACTCTTTTGGTTTCCAGATTGTACACCCTGTAAGCCTTGCTGGTAGTTGAATATCCAACTAAGTATCCTTCATCAGACTTGCCATCAAACTTTCCAAGAGCACTAAGTGTATCAAGAATAGTAACATGACACCCAAATGGTCTTATGTAGCTAAGCATTGGCTTTTCACCAAACAATAGTTCATAAGGAGTTTTGTTTTGAGGTTTAGTCACCCTTACTCTATTGAAAACATAACAAGCAGTATTAACTGCTTCAGCCCAAAAGGTAGTAGGTAAAAGTGAATCTGCAAGCATAGTTCTGGCAGCCTCAATGAGTGTCCTATTCATTCTTTCAGCAACTCCATTTTGTTGTGGAGTTCTAGCATCACTGTACTCTTGTTTTATTCATTTGTTTCCACAGAATTCAAGCATACTTCTATTCTTAAATTCAGTCCCATTATCTGATCTAATAATTTTGACCTTTTGATCAAGTTATTCTCAATCCTTTTTATGAAGTTTTGAATAATGCCAGGAGTTTCATCTGGAGGACAAAAAGAATACCCAGCAAAACCTGGTACAATCATCAGTGATAACAAGACAATATTGAGCATAATTAATGCTCTTTACAGAAGTAGGCCCAAAGATATCCATACGCAACATGTGTAATGGTTTAGTGATGGATCTTTCAAGTTTGGCCTTGCAGGTAGCCCAATGTTGTTTACCTTTGTGACAAGCCACACAAGCATGGTCATTTTTGAAAACCTTGTAAGGTAGACCTCTTACAAGGTTTCCCTTCACAAGTTTGTTAAGAGTTTTGAAATTTATATGACCCAATCTTCTGTGCCACAATTTAGATTCATCTAATGTAGCTTTTGCAAACAAACAGGCAAAACCTTTTGCAGGTGCAGATGTCTTCATATCAAAAATGTACATATTGTGTTGTCTAGGAACTTTTAAGAGTATCTGACTTTCATCAGGCATCTTAAAGTCAGAAGTCAACACAAAACATTCAGTTTCAGTAAAAAGAAGCTTTAGCTGCTTATCAAAAATTTGTGATATTGAGAAAATATTAAATTGCCCAAGTTCTTTTACAAAAGAGACATTGTCAAATTCTACATTGCCAACAGCAATTCTACCTTTACCAGTAATGTAGCCTTTGCTACCTCCAAAAGTAACAGATCCTCCTTTGAATTCTTCAAAATCTTTTATGTGTTCCCTGTTACCAGATATGTGCCCTGAGCATCCACTGTCAAATATACCTCTGTTTCCCATGTTCTTGAGTGGATGATCCTGCACATAAATAAGAGATTAGTTTCTCTTAATAACCCATGCCTGTGCAGGCTTGGGTCCATTGTGTGGATCTACATACTTGTAAGAACAAGATCCACTGATACTGCTTTGGGACTTATGATTAAGTTCATTCTTTAATGGGTCCCATTTCCAACAATCTAAGTCTCTAGTAGGAGACCCTCTTTTTCCCTTTACAGCATAAGAGTTTGAAATCTTAGTTGTATTATTTACAATGGGTCTTCTCACAGGTGATATTGATTTGGAGAAATTTCTTCTTTGGTTAAAATTGTTCACCTGTGAAATAGGTCTTCTTGCAGGTGAATAAGATTTTGCAAAGTGATTTCTATGATTAGCTTGGTTCACCTGTGGTTTAACTGGTTGTTTTGATCTATAATATCCAGTATTACCCTTGGGATAAACAGGATTAACCTTTTGCCCAACAGATTTAACTTGGCTTCTACCTGTATTAACATTTGGTCTACCAGAATTAACTTTGGAATGACCAGTATTAACCCTTGAATGAGCAGAATTAACATTTGTTTTACCAGTGTTGAGTAGAACTTGTCTAGGGACAAACTGATTAGCATGATTAATTCTATTCACATTGTTCCATACAGGTTTAGCCAGAACATTACCAGTATTAACCACTCTTTGTTTTCTCAACTCATTTTCTTTAGCCATTCTTTTTTCATGAAAGTCACAATCTTTTATTAAATGACTAATGCTATTACACACAAAGCATCTTTTCTGAGTAAACACATAACCTCCTCCTAACACTCTATTCCATTTATCATTCTTTTCCTTTTTTTGTGTCTCTGGCTTATCTACTTGTTGCCTAGGAGATTTTAAATGAGTTTCACAACTAGGTTCAACATGTTTTTGTTTAGGTTCAGACACAGCAGGTTTATCACATTTCATAGAAATGGACCTTGACACTTCACTTGACACACTTTCAGGTTTTGATTCAGAGGGCTCAGAGGTGTTTCCAAGTGACTCTTCACTGTCATTAGATTGGCAGGTAGAGTATTCACTGGATTTATCTTCTGAGACCTTTGTTTCAGGCATTTGAGGTCCTTTTTACCATACACATATAGTGATTCATCAAACTTTTTCTCAGGTAGAGGAGTATAGTCTCCACTTAAAGGAGGTGGAACTCCTTTGTAGTTATCAGTTTTTAAGAATCTACTATATACAATAGAATCAGCCAAGTCAGTATCTGAACCAGTAAACATGCTTCTATCCATTAACCTATACTTTTTCAGTTTTTCATCTTTAGCATATATCTCATTAACCTGAAAAGTAAGTTTTTGGTTTAAATTGGCTAGTTGTGTTTGAAGTTTATCAACCTGAGCTTCTAAAGTTTTGACACCATTTTCATAAGCAAGTATTTTAATCTCTTGTTCTTCTATTTGATTTGTTTGTTCATCACACATGGCTTTAACATTGTTGTATGAGTCAATACACAGTTTAGAACATAGAGATACCTCAGAGTTAGAGCTTATGGCCATTAGAGCATGGTTGGTAGGTTCCTCCTCATCAGTGTGCTCCATCCAATTGATAATGCCATCATCCATTGTCAGCAGACCAACCTGGCTTGTCTCCTTCTTGTTCACCTCCTCTGCATACATCCTCTTCTTCTTCTCTTCAGAAGTCACTTTTGCTGTGCATTCTCTAGCAAAGTGACCATTGTTGTTGCACTTCCAGCATACAAGTTTTGACTTATCATAACCAACTGGCTTATTTCCATTGTATTTAATGTTTCTTCCAGTTTTCTTGAAGAACCTTTTCATCTTGAGTGCAATCATGGCCAGTTGCCAGTTGATATCCATTTCTTCAATATCAACATCATCAATCTGATCAAGATCATCATGTATGAGATCTCTTTCATCAGATCTCTTTGCAAAAAGAGAGTAGAGAACTTCATCAGCAAAGCCAACAGGGTTATATCTCTCCTTGTTGTTAGAGGAGGAAGCATAACTGCCAGAATTAAAACTGTCAGAACTAACTCTGTTAGTACTGGTCTTTCCTTGTCCAACAAAGGCAACATTGGCTGCACTGGATGATGATTTTGAGCTTCCTTTGACATCTTGTTCAAAAACCCTAAGATTGTTAAACAAATCATCAATTGACCAATCATCAACAACTTCTTTTAGCCTCATGCTCATGGTCACATTTGTCCATTCTTGAGGTATAGATCTAAGAAACTTATGGTTTGCATCTTCAGTAGATACAGGTAGGGCTGAGCATCGGTCTAAAACCGAACCGAACCGACCCGAACCGANACATCTTGTTCAAAAACCCTAAGATTGTTAAACAAATCATCAATTGACCAATCATCAACAACTTCTTTTAGCCTCATGCTCATGGTCACATTTGTCCATTCTTGAGGTATAGATCTAAGAAACTTATGGTTTGCATCTTCAGTAGATACAGGTAGGGCTGAGCATCGGTCTAAAACCGAACCGAACCGACCCGAACCGAAAACCGAAAATCGCCAAAAACGTAAACCGAAACCGACCCGAATTTGGTCGGTTCGGTTCGGTTTTGTGTCGGGTCCGTCGGTTCGGTTCGGTTCATGTGTGTTTGTGTGCGTTTTCGTCGGTTTTGGGCCGAACCGAACCGAACCGACCCTACCCGAAACCGAAAACCATGAAAAACCTAAACCGAAACCGAACCGATGGGCTGTCGGTTTGGTTCGGTTTTTGTCGGTTCGGTCGGTTTTGTCGGTCCGGTTCGGTTTTGAACCTTCCATGCTCAGCCCTAGATACAGGAGAACCATGAGCTTTTAGTTGAGAGAGTAGGTGTTGGAACCTTTCATAACCTTTTTCAAGCCCTTCAGAACTGCTCACTGTGAATGCCTCAAATTGCTATTTGAATATAGCCTTCTGCATCTTCTTGGAATTAACATTCCCTCCAAATCTGATTCGAATTGCTTCGCAGATCTCTTTGGCATCATCTATCCCATGGAACCTTCTTAGGTGTTCCTTTGGAATGGCCATCAGAAGAATGGTCCTAGCTTTCCTTTCTTTCTCTTCAGCATGTATCTCTGCAGCAGTGACTGGTGGAAGCACTTTAACAGTACCATCCTTGCCTACAGAGATCCTTTTCTTTGAGTTTCCATTCTGTATGACTTTCCACACATCATTATCTATGTATTCCAGATAATGTTCCATCTCCATTGCCCATATATCATACTCTTCATTCTTAAGAATTGGGAGTTTGATATTGGCCACAGGCACAAGCTGCTGTTACTGCTTTGGCTTCTCATTGTCAGAGACAACATCTTCATGGTTTGATTCTTCAGCATCAGAATCACTGTGACGACTAGAGAATTCATCAACAGGTTTAGACATCTTTTTTTGGATTTTTTTTGGTGAGTGTTTGAGTGGTTTTGGATCTGTGTTTCTTCTTACTCAGAGTTACTCAGCGAGGCTCTGATGCCACTTGTAGGTCCAAAGATTTGGATCTTAGCAGCCTTTGTAAGACAATAGATACCTTGGATAAATCCAAACTATCTATATGAGAAACTCTAAACAATGTATACTTGATGTTAACGCGGAATATTAACACAAGCAGTAAGAACAACACAGAGAATTACTAACTTTATATTCTATTAATTTCTTGAAAACATGGCATAGAACTCAATGCCGTAGGGTTCCTTTTATACTATAAGGAAACCCTAATTCTACAAACGTGTGAAAGGATGCATGCATATCTTCTCCTAAGATATCTAACCGCGTGCATATCCCTTCCTATAATATCTCCTAAGATATCTAACTTGTTCAGCAAAACAGACTTAACTGAACTAACATAAACAGACTTAACTACAAGTTACCAGACTTAACTTAGTACTGGCAGACTTAACTATCTACCCGACTTAACTAAACTAGTCAGACTTTTAAGTCTGTTACAAATAATTCCCAACAATAGACTTACCACATGTACAACCTTTGGTCGAGAGATACATATCGAGCTCGTCCCATAGTTTCTTAAATTTTCCATAGTAGGCAGAAATACTCTGATCGTTTTGTTCACAACGTGCCAGATCAGATGTCAGCTGTTGAATATGTGGTCCATTCCTTATTGAAAAACGTTGACATAAATCGTCCAAAAAACTCTTTTTATGTGTTGATATAAATAATGCCTAAAAACGTTATTAATATTTCTCGATATCTCTATGTTTTGATAATCACAAAATGTAAACTCAATCAAATCAAAGATTATGACGTAAACAAGTATTTAGTCGTAAATATTCATTTTAATAACCAAATCACTTAAGGTATGAATAAACAAAATGTTTAATGCATTATATGATCAAAGGAACATTTTTTTAATCACTAGATTTTTTATAAAATGTCACAAAAATTTTATATCTTTTAGAAAATCATTTTTGGTATTAAATAAATATATTAAATCCATTATAAATATATGAATTCAAATTTTCAACCAAAAATGGCAAAAATGTTGTAGAAAAACCTTCCCCACAAAAAGACAAAGCTGAGCAACGGATATAATGGGCGGCCCCCTTAATTAACTAGGCGGCCCCCTTAATTATTAAGGGGACCGGCCACGCTCCTCTTGCCCACAGTTTTGCCTATAGATACTGGATCATCTCTGGACTTTTTCCTCACCTTTTGCACTCTAAACTTTCTGATCTAAATCTCTTCTCTATTCTTTCACACTCCTTTGATCATATAATCATAATCTTTTATTTCCAAGTGATCCAAGCTTCAACCATTCAAGTGCAAGAGAAGAATATTTCTAGTCATCAAGACAAGAAGTATTACAACTTAGTGTGATCCCATCATCTAAGTTGTTTATGCATAATCATTTGTAAATCATTCATTCATTTGTGTATATGTTGTGAATATTAGTTAGATAGGTGAGAACCTAAGATATTAGGCTAGTAAGGTGTGTAGGTAGTGAAGTTGTGAAGAGATTATGGTGTGTAAGTAGTATAGGTGTGAAGAAGAAGTGGTGTGAATAAGTAGTGCTAAGTTGTGAAGAAGGTGTGAAGAAGTTGTGTCGTGATTAGTGGTGTGTAAGGTTTCTCCGCCATAAGGGAGCTTGTTGACATAGTGAAGAAAACTCTCTAGTTAGGTGCTCGGGGAGTGGAGTAGGGCGAAGAGGTGCTTCGTAGCCGAACCACTATAAATCTCTTGTCTCGCGGTTCGATCTTTCCATATCTTACTTATTATCTTACTTGCTTTGTTATTATTTCATATACATATATTTATATATTTGTTCATATTGTGCAAGAGTAAATTTCACATAAACTCAAATCAATATTTTTGAAATAAAGTTTTTAAAAAATTAAAAAGACGTAAAACTATTCAACCCCCTTCTAGTTTTTCACAATTGGTATCAGAGCCAAGTTAAACAAGATTTTTAAAATATATTGTATTTTAAAACTTGAATCGATCTATGAAATCGAGAAAGTTATTTAGAAGGACAATCTATGCAAAGACTACCACTATTTGAATGTGATGGTTTTCTTTATTGGAAAAATAGATTCGAAACGTATGTGAAATCAAAAGATCTTGATCTTTGGCATGTTATTACCTTTGGTGATTTCCCCCTATTCAAAATAATCCGGAAACTAAAATGGATGAAATTGTACCTTTTGAAAAACAAAATGATGATTTGAAAAAGAAACTAGCAAAAAATAATGAAGCTAAAATGGTAATTTATAATGCGTTACCACGCAAAGAATATGAAAGAATTTTTATGTATAAAACCGCAAAAGAAATTTAGGATTCCCTACTAATCACTCACCAAGGTAATAGTTAAGTCAAAGACAACAAAATAGATCTTCTTGTTCAACAATATGAACAATTTATGATTCTGGAAGAGGAATCAATAGATAATGCTTTTGCTAAATTTAACACTATTATCACAAGTTTAAAAGCACTTGATGAGAGTTTTTCTAGTAAGAATTGTGTTAGGAAATTTCTTAGGGCATTGCATCCAAAATGGCGAGCAAAGGTCACGGCAATTGAAGAATCGAAGAATTTGATGACGTTATCGCTCGATTAACTTATTTGCAATTTGAAGGTCCATGAAGAAATTATAAAGAGAGATTCGGAAACGGTCAAGGGCAAGAAATAACAAATCAAATCTCTTGCGCTAAAAGCAAAAAAGGAACTTAGTGACGATAATGATTCAAGTGATGATATGCAATGGCCGTAAAAGAATTCAAGAAATTCTTCAAGAGTCGAGGAAGATTCACAAGAAAACCACGAGACGAAAGAAGATCATTCCAAAGGAATAGAAGTGATAACTACGGGAAAAGAAAGTGCTTTAGATGTGGAGGTCCAAATCATCTCATTGGCGAATGTCTAAAGCCACCGGGTTATGATTATCAAGGCGCCTTCATTAGTGGAACATGGAGTGATAGTGACAAAGACGAAGTAGAAAAAGCAAACGACAAAAAATGTCTTGTAGCTCAAGCGACCAATGAAATATGCTTAGGAATAAACTTGGAGCCCGACGAATGGATCAAGGATAGTGGATGCTCAAAGCACATGACGGGTAACTGCAAGCTATTCTCTTCATACAAGGCATATAACGGAGGTAATGTCATTTTCGGTAGTGACTTGCGTGGAAAACTCATTGACAAAGGTACTATCTCTCAAGACTCCCTAACTATTGATAATATTGAGCATGTAGATAATTTAACATATAACTTGCTGATGACATCAAATTTACCCATGATTTAAGTGTTAATTTCCCCTTAAAATGCTCATCTTTTCTATTTGTATGAAGAATATATACTCTTATTTCTTCCTATTTTGGTTTCAGGGTAAAGATGAGTAAAAGAACGAACATACGCGGAAATGAAAGGACTTAGAAGCAAATATGTGGAAATTATGGATTCTGCACTCACTACGGCGTAGAGGTTCATCTACCTACGCCGTAGCAAGGCTTTATGAAGATTACGGCGTAAAGGCTCATCAACTTACGCCGTAAGAAGGAATTTATGAAGACTACGGCGTAGCCTGTCTTACGGCTACGGCGTAATGATCCACTAAAGGGCTCTATGGAGTACACAACTCTCCAGCTATGACGTAAGCCCCAATTTGAGGTCGAGAGGAACTCACAAGGCCAAGGAAGAAGTTACGGCGTAGCAACCCTAGTAACTACGCCGTAGGAAGCCTCTTATCAAGACATTACGCCCGTAGCATTTGATCAAGCTACGGCGTAACAATAATTTACAAAGGTTACAGCGTAGCAATCTAATCNGCCGTAAGAAGGAATTTATGAAGACTACGGCGTAGCCTGTCTTACGGCTACGGCGTAATGATCCACTAAAGGGCTCTATGGAGTACACAACTCTCCAGCTATGACGTAAGCCCCAATTTGAGGTCGAGAGGAACTCACAAGGCCAAGGAAGAAGTTACGGCGTAGCAACCCTAGTAACTACGCCGTAGGAAGCCTCTTATCAAGACATTACGCCCGTAGCATTTGATCAAGCTACGGCGTAACAATAATTTACAAAGGTTACAGCGTAGCAATCTAATCAGCTACGCCGTAACAAAGTCGGGCCTATAAATATCAGCCCTAATTCCGAGTTTATGCATTCACTTTTCACTACACAGAAGTTGGGAGAAACTCAGGGAGTAGGAGGAACAAAGTTCTAGCCTCATAGAAGTCATTTCCTAGGGAGGATTCACACACCAATCATAAGTTTATCTATTCCTTTGTTTTGTATACGATTCATGTTTAGAATTGTATTAACTCAAACTTGTTTCTCTGCAATTATGAATATGAGTGGCTAAACACCTCTTGGTGTAAAAATGACCATGTGTGACGAAAGGTCATTTTTGGCCTAGTGGTTACGGCGTAGCAATCTAATCAGCTACGCCGTAACAAAGTTGGGCCTATAAATACCAGCCCTAATTCCGAGTTTATGCATTCACTTTTCACCACACAGAATTTGGGAGAAACTTAGGGAGTAGGAGGAATGAAGTTCTAGCCTCATAGAAGTCATTTCCAAGGGAGGATTCACACACCAATCATAAGTTTATCTATTCCTTTGTTTTGTATTCGATTCATGTTTAGAATTGTATTAACTCAAACTTGTTTTTCTGCAATTATGAATATGAGTGGCTAAACACCTCTTGGTGTTAGCCTAGTTATGAAATTGTTATTGTTTTGATTTAGTTTTCTACGCATCTATTATCTATTATATGTATACTTTCATTGCGAGGCTTGGGACACTCTAGTTCCCGTAGTGATTAGCATCGGTTTTTCCCTAGAGACTTGTGGAATTAACCCTAGGAAGCAAGTCGCTAGGGATGTGACTTGGTGATAGCAATATCACCATACACGTGCGAATTAACCCTAGGACCACCTACCGATGCTAGACACTTAACGGAGTTAGAGGGGTGTAAGATCTGACCATGCCGCATTCGTTAGACTTGTCCATGTTAGTAGAGGCACTTAATGACTCTTACATTTTCGTACCGATGAACCCAAGGCTTTACAATAGTTTTGGATAGGACAAGGTGTAAGATAGACGTAGGTGATTTAACCCTCTGATCCGAAATGAATTAAATCCCCAGACGATATGATAGGATGCACCATTAAGAAAACTAGTCATAATAACAAGAGTAGTAATTAGGTTAACACTACTTCTCTCTTATTGATCTTTCATCTATTTATTTTATTTGTCTTGCTATTTACTTTTCTTAGTTTAATTAATCTTTCAATTATAAAACCCCTTTTAAAAGTGACACGAACTTAGATAATTTCCACACACTTAGCTCTTGGGACTACCTCGGCTTTACCAACTAGCTATACCACACACGATCGGATACACTGTCCGTTAGTGCATAAAGGTAGACCTTAGGTAAACGAGACTAATATAAATATTAAAACCTGGTCAGTAAAACATGCATCAAGTTTTTGGCGCCGCTGCCGGGGAGCTAATAGGATTTTATTTGAGTTTTTATTAAATTTTATTTTCGTTACTATGTCAGGATACAAGACTAGAAGTGCTAAGCCCTTTTTGGCAACACCATATGATAACCCCGAGAGGCAGTTCCGAAGAAAAAGAAATAATACTCCTGTTTCTATTCATAATCTTTTTTCTTTTTGTGATTCTTTAGATTAAGATACGGAAGTTAATGAAGGTAACGACATTGACTCAATGACTATGGAACAATACATGGATCGGGACAATAAAGAGTATGATAGAGGGGTAAATTCGGAACCGGAAACAGTAAAGTTCGAAATCAAGGGACAGATCATCGAGGAAGTACAAGATAGACAATTTTCAGGTGAAAGTGATGAAGAGGACGCACAAGAACATGTGGAGGAAGTTTTGTACATAGTAAGCACTTACAGGAGTGCCCATGTCTCCACATACAAGCTTATGCCCAAAGTTTTTCCTATATCTCTAACAGGTCAAGCAAGGAAATGGTTAAATCGCTTGCCTCGTGAATCAAAAGCAACATGGGAAAATTTACAAAAGGCATTTATCCAAAGATTCTGGCCGCCAACTAAACTAGCAGCATCTTTAAGGGAAATCTACAGGTTTGTACAGATTAGAGAAGAAACACTATACCAAGCATGGGAACGGTACAACGAGCTCCTTTATAGATGTCCAACACATGACCTCAACAACCAAATGAAGGTTTTTGTCTTCTATAGAGGGCTTGATGAGTATGCCCGCAACATCCTTGACTCTCAGAGACCTATCCCTGGGCTGACTCCGGAAAAAGCCGTCCAAGCTATACAAAGAACAGCTGAACATGTCCATAAATGGCATTTGGAAACTGGATATGGACCCAGAGATAATTTTAAACATAAGGTGATGAAGACCTTAGCAAAAAATGATGGTGGGTATGCAGCGGAATTTGAAAGAGCAAGAAAGGAAAGGAATAAAGCTGAAAAGAACCGACCAAGTGAGGAAGTAAAAAGCTTGGTTGGAAGGGGCAGAAATGAAAGTTTGGAAGAAACGGTGCAAAGGTATATTGCAGAATCCATCAAGAGACAAGAGCGAGAGGAGGAGATGTTAAGAAAATTTGTTGAAAGCACTGTTTCATCTCTCAAGGCTCACGACATTGGAATCAGAAATCTTGAATTGAAAGTCAAGCAATGTACCAAAATCATTAAAGAATGTCTAAAAAGGGATACTCTCATTTGTGGAACCAGCACCGGATGAAACCAAAGTGATGGCTGCTGATGAAATCGAACCCAAGACATTCTCTGAGAAAGTCAAAATGAGAATCGAGAAGGAGCAATTATTGCTTGATGAATTGGAATCTCTTCCTATCAATGCACCCCTTGTTAAATCTATTAAAACGGAAACTTACAATCTTAAACAATTGCAGGGATTTTTGGAAGCAAAAGACAAGCTAGAGGGAGTGAACTCGGTGAAGCTCAATGAAAGATGCTCAGCCATTCTCAGAAATGAATTACCACCAAAAGAGAAAGATCCGGGAAGCTTCACTCTACTATGTTTAATAGGTAATTTAAACATTAGTAATGCTTTGGCTGATTTAGGGGCTAGCATTAGTATTATGCCCTATTCTATGTTCACAAGACTTGGGGTAGGGAAATTAAAACCTATTAAAATGGATATCGAAATGGCCGACAAGTCTATGCAAACCCCGTTGGGGGTTATTGAAAACGTTTTGGTAAAAATCGATAAATTTATCTTTCCGGTAGATTTTATCATTTTGAATATTATTGAAGATAATAAGATTCCTATAATACTAGGAAGACCTATGTTGGCCACGGCACATGCAAAGGTTGATGTGTACGGAAAGAATCTAACCCTTGAGGTTGGAGGGGAGGAGATCACTTTTAATGATAATAAATTAATAATTCCTCCCAAAAAGGGTAGTGTGTGTGTTGTTGATCATGTGCAGGACCAGGATGAGTTCGACTTAGAAGAGTTTCTCAACGGGGACGAGACTCAAAAGACTCCTCTAAGTAACAATGACAGCTCTCCCATTGAAAACTTTGACGTTTTCATTGATTTTGAAGAGAGTGATCACGGAATCGAAATGGATATTGGGGAAGGACATCATGAAATTAACTCGATGGACGTTATTCAACCGAGAATGGACAAGGAAGATGCTCTTGACCTACCAATAAAGCCTAGTTTCCGCGAAACGGGAATTAGACTACACCATTCAAATCCTTATACGCTGCAGCTCACATGCAAAATAAGGTTTGTCGACTTTCATCCTTTCNAGAGAGTGATCACGGAATCGAAATGGATATTGGGGAAGGACATCATGAAATTAACTCGATGGACGTTATTCAACCGAGAATGGACAAGGAAGATGCTCTTGACCTACCAATAAAGCCTAGTTTCCGCGAAACGGGAATTAGACTACACCATTCAAATCCTTATACGCTGCAGCTCACATGCAAAATAAGGTTTGTCGACTTTCATCCTTTCATTAATATTTGCTCCCCCATTATTCTTATGTCTAAAGGAAGTTATAATAAAGTATTTAAAAAAGAGCTTGAATACCTAGGGAATAACTTTCTTGGTGAAGTAAAAAATGTTAGCGTATTTGTGGGTACCTACGCCTTTTTGGTTGATTTTATGATCTTTGATGACGTAACCGAATTTGTGGAAAGTGGTTTAGAAGAAACAATTTTAGGAAAACCATTCCAAGACGTGTCAGGGATCCAAATTGACACTCTCAATGGGGTAGTATGGCTTTCTAACGATAATGATGTCACTATTTTTAAGATGCCAAGGGTGGTAGAGAATTTTAAACATTGGAATAGGAAGCAATTAAGTAGAGCCAAACCCCTCCTCGACATTAGCAATAAGGATAAAGAGAATGGATACGATTATGCTTATCAGAAAATCAAAGACTTTTACAAGGGATGTTTGGATCTTGGTGATGCTTACAAGAAGGATGAACGGGTCATTGACATGCTAGGACGCAAGTACACTAGCATACATGAAATGACCAATGGACACTATTAGCGTGGCAGTGAGTCTAACTTAAAGACTCGATAATATACAAAAGTGCTCTTTCGGGAGACAACCCGAATTATTCTTTTCCTTTTCATTTTTCTTTATTTTGTTGGTTTGGTGTGTTTTGTACTAATAATTTGCAGGTACTAAAGGAAGCATGGCGATGTGGAACTAATTTTTGGACTTTTGCACCAAGAAAAAATTCTCCAGACCTTTGCTACGGCGTAGCTCCTCTACTGACTACGCCGTAGCAACCCCCAAGTGTCATTCGGAATAAAATCAGCAACTACGGCGTAGCACCCCATTTTAGCTACGCCGTAGCTACCTTCTGAACCTTAAAAATGCTTTTTATTTTTTTACAAAACATTATTTAAACTTGTATTAGTTTTTAAATGAACTTTGTGGGTGTGTTTCCTGTAAACCCTCATGAGACTTCACTCGTCCACTTGGGACACCAAGTGGTTTAAAAGGCTTGTTGCATACGCTAAATGCAACCGTGATTCCTACGAAAGTGAGTTAGGTTTTTCTTTATTTTTTATTTTTTATTTTTCTTTTTAGGTTTTATGCTTTTGGTAGTTGTGTGATTCCAGGGAATTGAAGTTTGCTCTTTAGGCGAAGCGAAGGCACGTTTTCAACATAATCCTTCTACCATTTTCAAGAGCGAATTTCAGGGAAGTTCTCGTTCTAATTCTACTTTTTTTCTTTATTTTTATATTACGTACAAAAGGGACTTTGTACAACTCAAGTGGGGGGACCGGGAGTAGAATTATATACTTGAACTTCATCTTGCCCCATTTTTCTAGTTTATTTTGAAAAATTATGCCACTTTTAAAAATTTTGACATGTTTTTCCGAACCTAACTGGAATGGACCTTAACCGAGCACATTAACCCTTAATACCATGGTGAGGTTTAGCCTATTTCAGTTTCTCCTGTTTTACCCCAAATCCACCAAAATTATGAGTGTGCCGGTAGTTTGTAAACTTTAGAACTTGGCTTTTACATCATTTTGAAACCATTTACGAGTAGTGTATTGGGATTTCTTGATACATTTGGAAGAAACTTTTTAAGAAGGCAATATTTTAGGATTATCACTCAAATAACCTTTATGTGTGTGTTTATCGTTTAGTCACATTGACTATTCGACCCCCATGTTAAACCCTTTGTTGCACTCACCTTTAGTGCAAGATACCCCTAGATACACCCTTTTTGAGCCTATCCTTTCGTTTCTTACCCATATTGTTTCGATACACCTATACACCTTAGCCTACCGTGTAGTCTTAGTTTATGGTTGGGAAGTTGCCACTTGTTCTAGTTTGAGGTCCAAGTCAAGAGATTCAAGAATCACACCTACGTTGAAGACAAATCATTGAAGATCATGAGAAAACCCACTATTGTACATGTATTGTTTATCCCAAGTGGGGGGATATGTTTAGTGTAAAAAAAATGTGAATTTCTGTATGTAGATATGTTATCATTGGTGCAACCTTGTATAGCACCATAATAAGAGCTTTGAAGGAATTAGTATCGAAGAGGCCACTTCGGTCATATTTGAAGAATGAAGTTGTTGGTTCTTAATCACCAACATGGAGACCAAGTGAGGTGCCCATCATGACGTCCTCTAATGGCACACACTTGTTAAATGATCCAATTCTTGCGTTTTGAAACTTGGACTTTGGATGAACGGAAAGTGGTAGCAACTCGGTTATAGGCTAAGACTATTTGCTTTCTTTTTCATTTTACACCATTATTGTGCATCCCATGTCTTATCCTACCCTTTAGTTGTGAATCATGCTTAGGTAAGGGATTTTAGCAGTCATTGGTGTCTTGCCCGGCGTTCCGGTCATGTACTATTGCCTTTGTCGCCTTTGCCGTAGTATGTTAGTAACAACGCTACACCCAAAAGCCTTATATGTGTTCACCCAATATTGCCTTTAAGAATTGTTTCGACCTTAGCTCTAGTGGTAGAGATTTGTGTAACTGCCAAGCCTATGATAGAATACATTCTATGACTGTGCGTTGAGTGATCACCCCGAAAT
>LBNU01039027.1:19017-32546 GCA_014162995.1 Artemisia annua
CAAAATCAAACCGTTTTTAACCGTAAAAATCAAATAAAACACATAGAAATAGAAGAATCGAGGCAAGCACAACCATATCTGGGAAGTTTTTTAAACACTCAAAAAGCCGAAGAGACCGTATTCACCCCCCCCCTACGGTTCTGCATAAATATTTTCTCTCTCTTATATCAAATCCAAAATCTAAATCTTAATATAAATTTAAATCCAAATCCAAATCCAAATCTTAATCTTAATCTTAATCCTAAACTCATCAACAAACTAAACAGACCCTTATAAAATGGTTGTAGATCTATTTTTTTTTAATGGGCAAAGATTTATTAAAAAAAGGCTAGCAAAGAGTTAGAACAGAACTACATAGGGTTTTTAAGCCAATCTGGCCACACTAAACGACTAGAGCTTCTACTATTTAGCCAAGAGAATATCAAATAGATCACATTTCCTCATGCGTTGAGAATTGAATGTGATCGGATTTCCATACTTCCAAATAATCCACCAAGTAGACGCGGCTATCACTTGAATACGCTTCTTGACTTCGATGGTGACTCGAATGTTGTCAAACCAAGACTCCTAATCCGAAAGAGAGTGAACCGCGGGGATGTTCAAATCAGCCGACACTCGAACCAAATGCCAAATGTTTGACGCGACATCACACGAGAAGAAGATGTGATCATTGGACTCTCTACCATTGCTGCAAATCGGGCAATCAATGGATTGAATATCCAAACCTCGTCTAGAAAGATTCAAGCGGTGGGGGAGCCTATCAAATCTCATCCTCCAAATGAAAATGTTCACCTTTCGAGGAAGAGTGTTACACCAATTTGTTGCCATCGAGAGGTTCGGGAGGATAACATCTATTAACTTTTGAAAATTTTGAAATTTCAAAGTTTTAGGATAGAAGAAAAATTAATGTTGTGTCAAGGAATACAAGATATAAATTGTAGGTAACAGAGAATTCAAGTGAAATTAGAAAGTCAACCTAAAAAGACTCAATTTTTTTTAAAACACGCATTGTTCAAATTTTTGATTGGGTAAATGCTACGTATTACCAACGTACTTTCAAATTTGTGCCGATTTGAAACACGTACTATTTTATTCAATGACTTCAACAACGAACTTTCAAGTTCTGTTCCAAGATAACCAATATGATTGAAATTATGTTCCAAGATAACCAATATGATTGGAATATTAAATATTTTATTCAAGGACTTAAACACTACATTGTCATATTGGTTATCTTGGAACAGAATTTGAAAGTACGTTTTTAAAGTCCTTGAATAAAATAGTACGTGTTTCAAGTCGGCACAAATTTGAAAGTACGTTGGTAATACGTAGCATTTATCCTTTTTGATATTGTATCGAATAAAAAGTTAACCAATCTTGGGAAACATACAATGACAATTATCAACTACGTCTGCAAATGTAAAAGACAAATAAAGATGCCCAAGCTCTTATTAAACCATTTGACATGCATCATAGTAGAATTTGTCTTAATTTAGACTTTGGAGACTACTACACTTGCATATAGTGGTAACATTACTTTATAAAATCTTAGGGAATGCCAAACTAATCAAAAGAATAAAATTACTTTATAAAACACAATAATCTGTAGAAATATTGCAACTTGAATAAGTTATTTATCGATAAATATTCGTCGCCATGTTATACAATGTCCCTGCTGTGCAACCATGCTTTGAGAAAAACAACTACGGAGTATAATTTCTTCTTCAATTTTACCATTAGTTTCTTCATTAAATTAATATATGTTTCTTTACATTATTTATTTTATCATTAGTTTCTTCATTAAATTAATATATGTTTCTTTACATTATTTTTTATTTTATTTTATTTTTTCAGATGGAAGTAGCATTTAATGAAATGCCATGAAACGTTTAAAAAACCCGACTATCGATCACTTTCGAAGATACGCAATGAGTTTTTTTCTTCTAGGCTATCATTAAAATGAAGATATTTCAATATTTCATTGTATTAATATTTTATCTATTCTAGAAACCATTATAGTTTTATTGCATTTGTATAATTTTGACCAGTTTTTATTATTTTATTAGTGTCAACAAAAATAAAAGCTTACATGTAAACAAATTTGTTTTTGATCTTTATTTGAATACTCTCACTTTTTGCAGATTTATATTGTTGCAGGTTATAATTATTTAGCAAAGGTATTAATGAAGCCAGTTAAAGAGTTCGGTCAAGGAGGAGTCTACACCGCAAATGTCGTCTACCAAGAAATTTTACACGACGAGTAACGTGCATTGTTAGTTAGTATCTCATAATTAATGTGATGTTTTATTTTTGAATCTCTCTAAATATTTTTATATGTTGTTTGATACATGTTAAGATTTTTTGCTAGAGTTGAATTATGGTATGTTACAACCGTTTGCAATTACATTTTGATCTTTTCACATTCTATTTTGAACGTTATACAAAACACTTACCACAATATCGCATATTGTTAATTGTCTGCCGCTAGGAACCTCCGTTGCTATACACAGGTACTCGCATAGTATTCCTGAAAGAGCTGATGTATCATGTCTAAATTATTCAACTTCTTTTTTATTCGACACACACAAGCATGAATAACTTGTAAGTTTCACCCAAGTAAAATTCAAAGTCTATAAAACGTGTTGTATGATTATTTTGAAAAAGTCTAATTATGATTTGTTTATTCTGTTACTTTTTTTTTAACAGAGTTTATTCTGTTACTTAACCATTGAAGGAATTATAGACATTGAACATTTCGACCCGTACATATAATAAAGTTTTTCTAAATAAAAGCATTAATTTTTACTAGATCTTTCAACTTAACCTAGAGTAAAACCTCTATAAATTAATGATGTTGGGACCGAGATATTTTATTAATTTAGTGAGATATTGTTATATCGATAAATTAATAATTTATTAATTTAAAGATGTTTTACATACGATCTTTAAATTTCCAATTTCAATATACTAGTTGCAATGTATACTAGTTAGAGATGAAAAATAAATTAGAAAAACAAGTTCCGATTAACATTTTATGAATCAAGACATTAAAGAAATTAATGAATGTTACGAGGTTCAAAGCATTGAAGAACTTGTGGACTTTTTTTAGTTATTATTAATTTATAGTTTCATTTGGACAAATATATATACACTGAAGTTTCGAAAAAATTATTATCTTATTATTTTATCGATTGGTGTCCAAATTTGTACTGGTACCAAGTTGGGACCGGATAAATTATTAATTTTATCGAGATTATTAATTTAACGAGTATTAATTTATAGAGTTTTTACTATACTTGTTTTAACGCCTCCAGACTTAGGATCAAATGAGAAGAATTCTTAAAATGAAAAGGATGAGAAATAACTATAACCACATATTAGAGATGCATCGACTTGAATTGGATGCATCACTAATATTTTAGATGCACCCTAATATATTTTCTAGCTAAAAATTAGATGCATATACATATGTTAGATGCATTTTTGCAAGTTAGGAAAATCCTATGTATTTTTCGTCCTCTACGGGTCAAATTTTTGCAAGTACTACTTTCATTGTTTTCACTTCAAAATTACTTTTGACACTAATTGGGATGCATCTAAATGAATAGAGGTGCATCTAATTCAACTCGACGCATCTCAAATACGTGGTTATAGTTATTTCTCATCCTTCTCATTATAAGTTTTCTTCTCACTGGATCCTTACCCCTAGTGACTAACCGTATAAAATAATATGGTTGAACATTATGCAATGATAGATCTAGTAGTTTGGCCCGTTCAAGGATTAATATCTATATTATTTTAGAGTAAATTGCAAAATACATCCCTGTGGTTTACACCTTTTGCCTCCTAACATCCTGTCAGAAACTATTGGCAAGTTACATCCTTCGTTAGCCAAATGTTTGCCATCATACATCCCTCGTTAACAATGAGGACTAACGATGCAAATTATTTTCCCGTTATCTCTTAACGAGACATAAAATATTACACCGTTACCCTTCGAGACTAACGGTATTTGCACCATTAGTCATCTTTTGCATTTTTTCCGTTTTTTACGATTTTTGTCCGTTTTTTGTACGTTTTATCCGTTTTTTGTCAGTTTTTTTCTTTTTTTTACGTTTATCTGTTTTTTTACGTTTTTATCCGTTTTTTGTACGTTTTATCCGTTTTTTGTCAGTTTTTAATTACTTTTTATCCGTTTTTGAATGTATTTATCCGTTTTTTGTACGTTTTATCCGTTTTTTGCCAGTTTCTTTTCCTTTTTTGTATGTTTTATCAGTTGTTTAACGTTTTTATCCGTTNTTTTGCATTTTTTCCGTTTTTTACGATTTTTGTCCGTTTTTTGTACGTTTTATCCGTTTTTTGTCAGTTTTTTTCTTTTTTTTACGTTTATCTGTTTTTTTACGTTTTTATCCGTTTTTTGTACGTTTTATCCGTTTTTTGTCAGTTTTTAATTACTTTTTATCCGTTTTTGAATGTATTTATCCGTTTTTTGTACGTTTTATCCGTTTTTTGCCAGTTTCTTTTCCTTTTTTGTATGTTTTATCAGTTGTTTAACGTTTTTATCCGTTTTTTGTACGTCTTATCAGTTTCTTTTACGTTTTTATCATTTTTTTGTACGTTTTATCTGTTTTTTGTACGATTTATCCGTTTTTTGTCACTTTTTATCTTTATTTTGTACGTCTTATCAGCATTTTTAAGTTTTTATCCGTTCACGTTTTTATCAGTTTTTTATACGTTATATCCGTTTTTTGTATGAAAAAAGTAATTAACTCAAAAAAAAAGTAATTAACTAAAAAAAACTCAAAAAAGTAATGGATTATCCGTAATTTGTAAAAAGCGTTTTTGAGTTTTTTTTCTGAGTTAATTACTTTTTTCGTAATTGTAAAAAAAGTTTTTTTAGTTAATTGTTTTTTTGAGTTTTTTTTAGTTAACTACTTTTTATTTAGTTCGTTACTTTTTTCTTACAAAAACGGATAAAACCCTAAAAAATGGATAAAAACGTAAAAAACCTGATAGAACGTACAAAAAAGTGACAAAAAATGGATAAAACGAGCAAAAAACTAGTAAAAATAAAAATAAAAATAAAAATAAAAATAAAAATAAAACTAACAAAAAACGTTTAANACTACTTTTTATTTAGTTCGTTACTTTATTCTTACAAAAACGGATAAAACCCTAAAAAATGGATAAAAACGTAAAAAACCTGATAGAACGTACAAAAAAGTGACAAAAAATGGATAAAACGAGCAAAAAACTAGTAAAAATAAAAATAAAAATAAAAATAAAAATAAAAATAAAACTAACAAAAAACGTTTAAAACGTACAAAAAACGGATAAAACTAATAAAACGTATAAAAAAAGAAAAAAACTGACAAAAAATGGATAAAACATACAAATAACAGATAAAACGTAAAAAAAACTGATAAAATGGGAAAAATGCAAAAAGAGGACTAACGGTGCAAATATCGTTAGTCTCGAAGGGTAACGGAGTAATATTTTATGTCTCGTTAAGAGATAACGGAAAACTAATTTGCATCGTTAGTCCTCATTGTTAACGAGGGATGTATGATGGCAAACGTTTGGCTAACGAAGGATGTAACTTGCCATTAGTTTCTGACAGGGATGTAAAGTGG
The DNA here is from genome assembly GCA_014162995.1 of Artemisia annua. Taxonomy (NCBI): domain Eukaryota; kingdom Viridiplantae; phylum Streptophyta; class Magnoliopsida; order Asterales; family Asteraceae; genus Artemisia; species Artemisia annua. The sequence continues at coordinate 24,651 of LBNU01039027.1, forward strand.
CAAAAGATGTAAACCACAGGGATGTATTTTGCAGTTTACTCTAAAATAATATACTAAAAGATTATTAGAAGCTGTATTTTCAATTAGTGAAATCAAAGGTCTTTGAAGAGCCACCCAGATCAGCAGTTCGGTACCTTCTTCAAATCTGCAATAGTTTTCAGGACTGGATTTTGTATCCTATCGGCTTTATCAAGAAGCTTTAAGTGGCAAAGCTTTGATACGACACTCGGTAACAAAGCAGTTGGGTTAAGTTTGCCAAGTCCTGCTATCCTTTTTGACTTGATGTGTTCAGTCCCTAAAAGAGGAAAATAGTTGGAGAGCTTTAACCCCCACATAAGATTACTGTACACTATAGACTTGACTCCTAGACGATCAACTCGACGTACACAACTTAAAAGAGAAACATTGGCTGCATCGATAGACCAAAGAAAAGCATATACCTTGGTGTCAAACCTAATCCTCCTATTAACCCATCACAAAGGTCACTTATATCTTTTTGAAACGCAACAAGAAATATATTAACAACAACGATCCAACTAGTACATCAAAATGGCATCCCAACTCCTCAATCAAGACAATTGAGGACGCAAAGACCCAAGGTTACAGACAACAAAAAGCCCCACTATTCTGAGAATAACAAACTTACATCCATGAGACAAGCTACATTATCATGAACCCATGATCCAAAAATACTAAAACAATACACATAATGAACCATGTCCCTCCGAATTCTGTCATCATTTTACACAATATAAAAGGCATGGCCCAGTATATATATACACATACAGCCGCTCAATATAACTAAACATATGACATTTAGAGAGATTTTTTTTGAAGGGCAATTTATTTCACACAACCAAGGGCGTCCACTATAGTAACAAGATGCTAACATATAGGGGACCCAATAAAAACAAACATACAACTACAAACTTGACTACAACAAAATAAACTAGGACTAAGACAAACACCATAAAATACACAGCACACCAAATGACCACTTTGAGAAGAAAACACAAAGACCATTATCTCAAAAGTAGGCTGGACCCACTGAAAAAAGAGGAAGCCAAAATCCAAATCCATATATGCTACATCAACAATTGACAGAAGCATAAAAGATTGAGATATAAGGAAGAACCATATGATCAGCCACCTTAATACAACCAACTAATGAAACAGCAGATCCAAACACCCCTGTCACAGCCTGTAGAACCAAACACTCCTGCCACAGCACTAAAAATAGGACCCACGAACCCACAACAGCTCCGCACCATAAAACCATTAGTGGTCATCTGCCATAATCGCGCCACAATTGTATGGCCTCTCTACCCATTTTCCCAACTAAAATTCCGCTTCTTGGACCTCCTACAAATCCACTCGAACGACCTCAACTGGACTTCGTGAAAAACTTTCAAAGCCAAGTCGCACTTATTTTTAAACACCTTGTGTAACACCCCCAAAATTCGGGTCCAGCGGAAGCATACATGCATTGGGGTGCTACGAAATCGGTATCACAACACAAGGAACAAAGAATGGTTTTTATTTCATTTATATAGAATGAAAGTTGTTATGTAAAACACATAGTTTACATGATATAAAGATAGTGCGGAAATAGGCCCATAAATAAATAAAGCGGTCCCAAATGTTCATCAGAGTCGCCTATGACCATGCCCCTTGCCAAGCGTCTTCCAATAGTGAACTATCGCCTTAAACCTGAGAATACACGCTAAAAGGTCAGCTTACGCTGGTGAGTTCATAGGTTTAAATTATAAAACAGTTGTGGACCTGGAGAGTTAAGTGTTATGTGTGACTAGAGGCAGGAATAGATTTCGCATTCAAACATCATAACAATTCACAATCGATAAGTTTCTTATCTTAGGAAAGATAAGTGGTCATAGTGAGTGGGCCCCTCGGCGTTCACTAGCCATGTAACACGTTACAGTAAGGAACCACCCGTTACTGCCCTGGGTCTAGGCCGTAAGTAGAAGTCTATTCTTAGCTAGGTTCCAAGCAGCCCTAGCCTAAGGCAACATCTACTGCATCTCTATTCCTTGCTAGCCAATCACATTATAGCAAAACAAAAAGTAATAGCAGGTCCAGAAAATAGTTTGAGCTAGGGAGCTCACATATATATCAAGTAAACGCATAATGCTTTCGGATAGCCAAATCAAGTATCTCGGTAAATCAATCAATCGGTCAATCAGATCTTAATCAAACCGTTCAAATATTCAGATAAACAATCATTAAGTTTAGTTAAAATGAGCATGTATTCTCCCTCAAAAATAGTTATGAAAACTGTTTAAAAGTAGGGGCTATGAAACTCACCTTAGCCACAGCAATGCAAGAATCACAACTGACACAACTGGCATCTAGAGCTAATCACAACGATATCCAAAAGATGGGCACGACGGCACTAAGCAGTACGAGCATGATGGTACACCCTAATACGCATACGATTATCTCAAAATATAGCTCGTACAATAATGAAATCTATAAAAGGCAATGTGTCATAGTTTTCGTGGATTACTCAAATCGTTACTTTATAAAAAGTCTAGTATCAATGTTTCGTGTGGTGTGGTAAGAAAACATAGACCCAAAGTACAACTCACGCCAAAATGGAAAGGACATCAACATACAACTCACGCCAAAGAGGAAACGACCTCGACAAGATCAAGAAATACTGACCAACTCAAGTTAATTAAAGAGAATCTAGACAGTGACGACAATTAACTATATAAAAATAGGCAAGTTTCGGTGTTTTCCCACATTCCCAAATAGTTTGTATATAATATACATGTTTTATAAACAAAATAAGTTTGAATTCATAATTCGAGTAAAAAGCCTTTCAATCTCCTTAAAACACAAGTTTATATTCTTGTCGGGTTTTATAAGAATAAAAGGTTTTGAACGATAAATATAAGTTTAGAAAGTTGTATAAAGTTCAGCATGACGCGTTCTTTTATACAACATTTCCCAAGTCAACGTGACTTCAATGAAATCAATTTTCTCAAAACAATACTTCCCGACATTTATATGAAAAACTAATAAAATGTATTTGTTGATTATTAGACATTATTTACTTATTGTATATTCGTCGCGAATCAAATATATTAAATTCGTCGCGAGTCTAATATATTGTATTCGTTTCAAGTCAATAAGTCCATATTGTCCGACGTCCAATAATGAGTCAATTGTCAAATAATGTCAATATAATCTAATAATTTATCCAAGTGTTTCAAGTCACAATCCGTTAGGTATTTATGTCCAATGTCATGTATCAATCTTCAAATTAACGAAACGTACCAATACATCAAATGACAAAACAAGCAATTTAAGTTAGCCATTTATATCAACATCCGGAAAATATATTTAGTATATGAAATTAATGAAATTTAAACAAGTTTCCCATTTATAAACTTAGTGGGCTTCGGCCCTTATCTAATTCAAACGCACCCTTTATTATTTTTGTGGGCTTACGAGCCCGTGACTGAATTCGAACCCGCAGTACCCGTTGGTTTGACAGTGATACCCGAACCCGCATACACATTTTCAACCAAAACCTTTGACACTCATTATACCAAATTTAAACAATTAAACTCACCCTTGTCAATATCAATTCACTCTTGTGACCATTTCACTAATCCACAATAAACAAACACCCTAACTGATTTTACCATTTTTTTGTAACACAAATAAAGTCAGCACTCTCTTTGACTCGACTACTAATCCAACGCACCCTTCTCGGGCATTTTTCTATGAACCGAGACCAACAAACAACCAAATCAACAAGGACGATAACATAATCGGTTATAAAAATATCAAATCCAATATTAAAACGGGTATGACCAGACCTAGGTGGGTTTTACTCGACCCGTATACCAACTGCATCAAACGAACACCCATTCCATTTCTTACCACACGAAACTATTTCTAAAACCTGTTAAATCATTCCTTTAATCCATTTATTATCCACAAAACTTATTAACTCGTTCTGATTAGTTTAGATCCACGAAAACATCAACAGAATTTATTTATAATCGGTCATAAAACAAAGTAGGATGAAAAGGTTTTGTGAGCTAGTCATACCCACGAGAACGACAACAAGATGAGAAAGGAGGCAACGGTTGTGGTGTCTTCTCGAGTACAACTCGAACCACCAAACGAAACAGGAACCCTAAATCGATCTAAATCCTCAACAGTCTTCAAAACGCCTTGGTTCATCACGAGATGCTGAAGGAGCTGAAGGTGATGGTGGTGACTTCGGTGGCGATGTAATGACAGCCGTGGCGGCTGTGGTGGTGATGGCAGTAATGGTGGCGAAAAGATGGCGCAAGCATACCAAGAGATAGAGAATGAAGAGGGGTGTGTGATAGTAGTGGCGGTGTGATACCAAACACGGCGGTGGTGATGTTTCGCCAGAAAATGTGACCGGTGGTGATAAGAGGGAGAGAGGGTAGGAGCGGCTATAATGTGAAATGGGTTATCAAAACCCTAAATGGTGTATAAGTTTCTTTATATAGCACCCTCAAAACATAATATTTCCACTAGGGACTAAAAGTGATAGCCTAGGAAGATGAAGGGAAAGTTGTAATTTCTGCGCAGGGACCATTTACGTAATTTTTGTAATCTTTCACGAAACGAGGTTCGGGGCTCATTTCGACTAGTAAACAGAAGATTCATGATACGAGAATAACACCAATGCGCTCAGAACATTATTTCCAATAAGATTGACTATAAATATGCCTCATTTCTCAAAAGTGAAACCAAACTCAAAATAAATGATTGTTTCTCCAAATAGGGCATGTAGGGAAATTTGCGGGTTGTCACAGCCTCACCTCCTTAAAAGGAATCGTGTCCTCACGATTCAATTCAAGTTACTGGTATGTGCTTAAACACATACCTTTTCTTTACCAAATTAAGACCAAAAAGACCAAAAACCCGCTAATAAATGCAAAATATATGTGTTTTTGTGTTTTTATTCATGCAGGTAAGAAAATATGAGAAAACGACAAAAACCGAGACAAAATCACGAAAAACGAGCACGAGAACGGGAAAGAGAATAATTTATAGCCGGGAAGTGAATCTGAGCTAAAAATGTCCAAACATGTCCCTGGAAGTTTTAAAGTTTCAAGAATGGTCCCTAAAAGAAAATTTCATAAATTTACAAGAATGGTCCTTGGAGTTAGAAGAGTTGTCAAGAATAGTCCCTGAAATAATAAAATCAAGAAATGACAACTAAGGTCCCTCATGGATTCAAGAATTGTCAAAGTCAACCCTTGGAATATGATATTAAACATGGCAGGTCTAGTCCCCTAAAAATCAGATTTTACATTTAACACCCCTAAAAATTCTTAAAACTAAAAATCCTAAAAACTATAAACCATTAAATCCTATAAACCCAAATACCAAATCCCCTACCAGGCCACGTTTACTACCCAACCCACCATAAGCCCACTCCCTAAAAAAATTAAAAAACCTGGCCCAACTCAGTCAAAATAACAATAAAAATTACCCCCCGCCAATTACTGTTTATCTTCCCCCCCAATCCACCCTGCAATCCCATTTACCCTCACCACCAAAACCTCGTACTCTCTAGAACCTCGTACCTAGGATCTTCTAGACCTGCCAAGCTGTCAGAACCTAGCATACATGGAAAAATAGAGACATTTCATTGGATGGAACCTCCTGGAACCTAATCCAAAGGATAAGAAGGATCAAGATGACGAAGCTTCTAGTGGGATAAGGATTTTGAGGCTCAAATTGATTTCTGGTAGCTTCTGGCAAGCTCCAAACCGCCATTGAAGACCTATAAATAGGACCCCTCCTCATCAGTAGTAGTATAGGTTTTAGTATAAGCTCCTAGTATTTATAAAAGCTCTTTGTAATCTTCTCTTTTGTAATTCAGCTACTTAGAATTAATAAATTTAAGTTTTTCTTGCACTTTTGTTTAAAAGTCAATTTTAGCTTTTGCATTTCAATAAGCTCTTATTTTGCTACAAGCTTTTTATTTTCTGTTTTCCTTTAAGCCTTTTTAAGCTCTTTCTACATATTTCCTAAGCTCCTTTTCTTTCTTGTACAGCCTTTCAAAAAAAAAAAAAAAAAAAAAAAAAAAAAAAAAAAAAAAAAAAAAAAAAAAAAAAAAAAAAAAAAAGAAAAAAAAAATAAAAAAATAAAAAATAATAAAAAAAAATAATAATAAAAAAGAGTATAAGCTGAGGTGAAAAGCTCCTACAAGCTCTACATACCTCCTGACCAGCTCATTAAGCTACCTTATAGCTTATATGAACTTGTCTCTATCCATTACTAAGCATAGTTCTTTCATTTCTGCCCACATTTGCCAAGTAAGTTAGTTTTCTTACTCCCTTGCATTTCTATTTTAGTTATTTATATTTAATTGTTTTAAGCTTATTAGGTGTAACTTAGCTTATTTGGAGTTTAATTGTGGTCTGTGGTACCTTAGTCTGCATTTAGGCTCTAGAGTTCATTAAATCTGCCTTAGTTAAGTAGTAGTAGCATTTCTGTGTTCTTTGGGTTATAGTCAGCATTTAAGTAATCTATTAGGTCTAAATTAAGTTAAGCTATTGTTCTTGCTAAATAATTTAGGTTATAGAGGTTGGCAGCAAATATTTATAGTGTTAACTGCATTTTCAGGGGTGTTTGGTTTAAGCTCAATTGAGGTCTTTTAGTTGTCACTTAGGTTTGAATACTGCATACTCATTCTTCTTAGGCATTATTAGGACCATTTCAATCATAAAACTGCATACCTTAATCCAAAAAGTCAAAAAACTACTTAAATCTTAAAACTGTCTATATAATATAAATCTACTCAATCTCATTAGGTTCAACCCATAGCATAAGCACTTAGGATTAGCTAATTTAGGATTAAACATCAGTAATAAGCACCATTTAGTAGATTTGATCATTAGAAATTGAGATTAGTCAAACTTAGGTCTGCAACAAAAAGTCAAACTGATTAAAAATCTGGGTGCAGAACAGTCTTCATTAGGCAACTTTAGGATCAAATTTAGTAGGGTTCCAGGTGTTATTTGGGTCTAAGCTTACTTCTGGTAATAGTTTAGGTGGTATAGATTAGGAAACAACTTATTTTAATCATTTCCAATAACATTTAGTAGCTAAAAATTGTCCTTATAATCTGTCCCATAAATAAAAGTTCAGCAAAAATAAATTTTGGTCAGATTTCTAGGAACAAATTAGGGTTCAATTAGTTCATAAAAATTAGGGCTTTTGTGGTTTTAGGGTAATATCCTAGGTCTATTTTATCTGTTTTTTATTAGTTTTAGAATTCCAGCTTATTTAGTGCTTAATAATTAGCCATCAAGTAGCCTATTTTGTCTTGTTTTCTGTGTTAACTGTTGTAGTGCTTATTGGGATCATTTCTGTGCTTTTCTGTGTTTTACTTGATCCTTTGTGCTTAATAAAGTTTGCTTAAGCTGTTTTGAGAGATTGGTGCCAATTGCTTATCATTTGCTCAAATAGTGCTTATTTCCCAACTGCTTATTGTGTCCAAACAGCTTATTAGGGTTTCAAATTAGCTTTTCTTATTTTTCCTAGGTTCCTTAACCTATTTTAGAATTTCCATAAAATTTTCAGAATTTTCCAAGTTGTTTTGCTATTTTTCTTATTTAATTTTAGTTTTAATTACTTTTTAATTAGTTTTAATTAATAATAATTAAATAAAAATCCAAAAAAATAGTTTTTCAGTTTTAAAATTACTTTTTAGTTAATTTATAATTTTAGAAAATAAATTTTATTTTTCCAACTTATTTTCTATTTATTTAGTATTTTTAGTAATTAATATTAATTAATAATTAGTTTTTAATTAATAATAAATATAAAAAAAAAAAACCAAAAAAAAAAAAAAAACAAAAAAAAAAAAAA
>LBNU01039027.1:32741-46049 GCA_014162995.1 Artemisia annua
GAGGGATCCTCGAAGTTCCCCGGTCTGTAATAGGAATCCACACCCCGTGGTGGGGATTCTGCACCGACATCATCGTTGTCACCTGGCATTTCCGTGAAAAGCTCTTCTAAACCTGCAAAATCAAGGTTAGTAGAAAACTGTCTAGCTGCTTTCCTCCTCAACCTTGCACTTCTCTCTACCTCGGGATCGTAAGCTAACGGTGATGTACGTCCCGATCCACGCGTGTGCATACACTAACCTGCACACTCAAAACCAACAAAACAAACAAACAAAACAAAACAAAACAAAAAGAAAATCTTTTTGTATTTTTTTTAAAAAAAACTATTAACAAAAACTTTAACCAAAAGCGCACACACTCCCCGGCAGCGGCGCCAAAATTTGACCGATGTCGAAGTACCGATCAAAAATAACCTAATTACCTTATACTAGATAGGGCAAGCGGGTATCGTATCCACGAGGAGTATGTGGTTTTAATTTAAGTTTTGGGGTGATCACTGATCAATAAAAGTTTTGGTTTTGAAACTTAATAACTAAATTACCAATTAACTAGAAAGTGAATAAGCTACTAATTAAACTACTAATTAGCTTGAATGTAAATAAGCAATAAAAAGTAAATAAGCAAATAAAAGCAAGAGTTGTAAACAGTTGAGTAAAAAGCAATCCCTCCCGGCTCCGGATATATTGAAATGACCAAGTTACGGATTATTAATAATGTTTGCTTGATATTAATTGAAAAGGACAATTTTAGGCACAAGTTATGTTCACCACATGAATCGTCTTAATCCCTATACTAGTTGGACTCGGCACGAATCATTGACTAGCAATAACATGTCTTATAATAATCCTATTAATTAATTTTATAATTACTTAAATGAACAATTATGGGTACAAATTATGTTTACCATACAACCGTTAGGCTGTTTTTCACAATAATATGTCTTGCTATGATTCACCAAATAANTATTAAAATCAAATAAATGATATGCATTAAAATCATATGAATTAATGTTTTACAAACAAAATAAAATCCATAAATATGATCAAACCAAATATCTTTTACCGGGAGAGATTACAAGAGGTTTAGCCGGACATCGCTATCGTAGACATCATGTACGTTGTGCTATGCATGTTACTGTAATATCAATACCAAAAGAAATTCACTCCCTTGTTGGCACAATCGCCAAGACAAGAATTAATATCTATATGATTTATGAATGTGACGAATTGTGTTGCGGCAGAATTTTTGCTTCCTGTCTCACGCCTTCTATCTCCCCTATGTGGCCCTGTGTCACTTGTGCCGAATATATATATAACAAAGGATATAAAACCCTTTTTTTTCTTTTGCCTCTTGTCGTCCAAGTTAAAACCAAATATGGGCCCAAGGCCTTTTTCTACTCAATGCTGTATTCGTTCAATCCACGGGCCTGATGAGTCTTCATTTTATTACACTTAATACTCCAAGACATAATTAAAAACCCAAGTGAAATATTAGTCCACGAATTCAGTTTAGCACAGCCAAAACTCACAAACAAACTTCCAAATTTCGAGCATCTTATTATTTAAGGGCCCGTTTGGTTGATGGGGCTAGGGATAGGATTTAGGGGTGATGGTAGAAAGTTGTTGTTTGGTTTGAATCCGTGGGGCCCAAACTTGGGTCTCATGCCTTAATATGTAGCATATACTAATCCTAGTCCCAATGGTGGGTTTTTGCAAAAATTGTCCCATCATTGTGGGACCATTAATATATCTACTCACATTCTTTTTTTCTTTACTATCTAATTAATATTTTTTATTTAAAGTTATAACTTTTTTTAATTTAAAATAATATTTTATCAATCTTATATTAATTTTATAATATATCTTCTCTCTCCAAATCCAAATCCTAATCTACAACTTTACATTAAAATCCAAATCCTAATCAAAACCCATCTACAAACCAAACGGGCCTTAAATGTATAGCTTTCTCCTTTATCTTTCCGTAGCCTTTTGAATCAACTAAAACGGACATCGGACGAAGGAATTATGACCAAAATAGTGCGACAATGTCCAAATCTCTCAAGTCTTCATTTTAAGCTTGTAATATCGCGACTTTAGCTTCATTATGCACATAACCTACATAATCACAAAACACCCTCAAAGTACATGTATAACGACGAATAACAATGCAACAATGCATAATTAACATGCTATGAGGTGTATATAAAATACACCGATCAAGAACGTCGCGAACGCTGCTGAGTTCTGATGGTAGCTTGAGTCGGTGAGCTACCGATCTAATCTCTAGCAATAAATTGGAAAGGATTAATAGAGCGGGGATTAAGCTTGTTACGTTTACTAAACGCTTCACACCTTTTCATGGTGAATCTGTAAGCTTAATCTAGGCTCTATCTGTGGATTCGAGAGGTTTACATTATCAGAGTTTCTAATCATTCACAAGTAGCTTGCATCTCCGTTTCGCCTTCGAACGATCTTCTTGGTAGATTTACGAACAGATTCAAGGTCAGTAAGTTGGGTATCTCCATCTGTATCCAACGGGTCGGCGATCGGCACTTGCGACCATAGAGGGTCTATTGCAGTGCCGTTGGAATACTGAAGTGGTAGGTAAGAGAGGATTTGAACAACAGGAGGTGTCCATCCCAACTATTTCCAAATTCGATTAAGTAGATACGAAATATGTTCTTACATGCTTGAATGGTTTCTTCACTTCCGCCATCAGCCTGGAATAATACACAGTATTCATTTCCAGTTCTGTTCTCATGGCCCTTGGAAGTGGTTGATAAAATGTGGATGTGAGACGACTGTCTCGACTTGAAAGAATAGAAATANGTAAGAGAGGATTTGAACAACAGGAGGTGTCCATCCCAACTATTTCCAAATTCGATTAAGTAGATACGAAATATGTTCTTACATGCTTGAATGGTTTCTTCACTTCCGCCATCAGCCTGGAATAATACACAGTATTCATTTCCAGTTCTGTTCTCATGGCCCTTGGAAGTGGTTGATAAAATGTGGATGTGAGACGACTGTCTCGACTTGAAAGAATAGAAATAAGCACTTTACGACGCACAACGATCTTCTTTACGTATAGACGAGCAAGGTTGTCCATGCTTTTCGTTTCGCTGGCTAGCAGGAGGTGAACAGGTTAAGTAGGATTATCAACAAATACTCAGGTAGAGGTTGGGATTTGCTCCCGAGGTTTAGCTTATGATGTAGCAGTAGAATAGCAATCGACAAAAGGATCTATGAAACTGCTTATAGGATGATAGGAAAACAACACATTGTTTATAAATTGTAGGAAGGTCAAAATCTCGATTTTCAGTTTGATTTCATAATCTTGTAGCAAGGAAGTAAAACTTTCTATGAAATCGTCTTGTTAAACTGTTGTAAAATAACTTACAGGGTAACAAGAAAGCAGTTCACAATTTATAAAATGGTAGTTGGATCAAAATTTTGATATTTAGGATAGTAGTAAGGTTGCATTTAGATCCATAATATTGTAACATGACAACCAAAATATTTTATAAAATCGTTTTGTGAAACAATTTTGTAAAATAGTTTGTGAGATAACAGGAAAAACAATTCTCCTTTATAAAATGGTGGTAGAATCAAATTTTTGATTTTTGTGAAGTAGCAGTAAAACATTTTGTAAGATGACAACAGTTTGTAAAGTAATTGCAAAGCAGTTTCACTATCGAATAAGAGAGGGACACGGATAATTGGTATTTCCGAGGGACGAGGGAAGGAATAGGTGGTTGTCCCAAGGAATGTGATTCATGTAACCTCTCAAATCTTAAGAATTCTGCTAAGCACAGAATCTTTGCTGATTGAGAGATTTAGCAAGTTCAGAGTACAACTCTGTAAGAGAATGTTGATTGCTACTAGCAATCGGTTGGAGTCGGTTGACTCAGCACGATACTTAGGTTGGAGGTGGAAAGTACAACGTCACTTGAACATCGTCGCTAAGACAACATTGATTGAATAGCATCGATTTGAGAAAATGAACATCCTTGTTTAAGAAACGAATATTGTCGATTGAGAAGATGAACGTCGTCGATTATGAAAATGAATATCATTGATTAAGAAAATGAACATCATCGGTTAAGAAAGTTCATCAATTGAGCANTGGAGTCGGTTGACTCAGCACGATACTTAGGTTGGAGGTGGAAAGTACAACGTCACTTGAACATCGTCGCTAAGACAACATTGATTGAATAGCATCGATTTGAGAAAATGAACATCCTTGTTTAAGAAACGAATATTGTCGATTGAGAAGATGAACGTCGTCGATTATGAAAATGAATATCATTGATTAAGAAAATGAACATCATCGGTTAAGAAAGTTCATCAATTGAGCACAAGGCTTAGGGTAGAGGCAACTGTGACAAGATCATCAACGAAACAAGGCTGAATGCCAAATCCAAATTCGAAACGAGGTCGAAAATCATAAAGAAAATAGTCAAAATTCAATCCAAAATAGTCAGGACCAAATCCATAAATATCCGAGAGTCAAATCAAGACATAGCCGGAAATCAAATCAAAATGAAGCCCAAAAATCAAATCCAAACGTAACCAAAATCAAATCCAAACATAACCGAATCAAATCCAAACGATAGTCTAAACCAATCCGATAATTCCAATAAGATCGACGAGGCTTATGACGATAAGCAACTCGGATTCGAATGATGCCAATCGGGTCTAGCCGACCCAAGGCGAACTACACTCGATGGCGACAAACAGGAATTCCACATAAACGAGGACGTTTAGTGGTGTCAGAAGCATTACGATTCATGTGGTGTTGTTATGCCAGTGTGTCGTGTGTAAGTACAGGCTTAGGTGTTATGTTCAGTGCTTGTGTGTGCACGCAAAGCTTATCATTCCTAAAGGCAAACTCTAACCCGAACATAATTCTGTTATAACTACCCCCAGTATCGCAAAATTCACCTCTGAGCCGGACATGGTTGATCATGCCATGTCCCACTGTCCCTGGTTGAATGTAGGTGATCAGTCTACATTCACCCGAGGTTCAATGAATTTTGAAATACTCAGTCTAGTTACGCTAGTAATATGTCCGTTATATCCCAAAATCATTCCCAATACTACGACTAGTGTAAAACAATTCTACCAATCCGATAATTCCAATAAGATCGACGAGGCTTATGACGATAAGCAACTCGGATTCGAATGGTGCCAATCGGGTCTAGCCGACCCAAGGCGAACTACACTCGATGGCGACAAACAGGAATTCCACATAAACGAGGACGTTTAGTGGTGTCAGAAGCATTACGATTCATGCGGTGTTGTGATGCCAGTGTGTCGTGTGTAAGTACAGGCTTAGGTGTTATGTTCAGTGCTTGTGTGTGCACACAAAGCTTATCATTCCTAAAGGCAAACTCTAACCCGAACATAATTCTGTTATAACTACCCCCAGTATCGCAAAATTCACCTCTGAGCCGGACATGGTTGATCATGCCATGTCCCACTGTCCCTGGTTGAATGTAGGTGATCAGTCTACATTCACCCGAGGTTCAATGAATTTTGAAATACTCAGTCTAGTTACGCTAGTAATATGTCCGTTATATCCCAAAATCATTCCCAATACTACGACTAGTGTGCAAAATCAACATTCAGAAAATGAGATTACGCAATGAAATAGCGTAACTCACTGATAGGTGTGGTACTTGCATAAGCATATGGAAATGCTCATGGTGAATAGTTAAAATAGGCGGATATGAAATATCCAAAAGTAAGGCACACACTACAATGATTATATCCTCAAACTCATCAATTACATCATAAACATTTCATCACATATACCATCAAATGTCTCATCAAACTGATCATCAAGTATATCATTCAATATCTTATCCAATGTATTCTCAGTTGTCTAATCAACTACATCCTCAAACAAAATCTTATGCGAGGCATCGGCTTGGCAGGCAGGCACGTAGCGGTCATAGGGTTAAGTTTTCACAAAAGTGGTTATAGTCTAGGTTTTAAAAATACCCAGTTCTCTATAACCTAGACTCTCATACCAATCTGTAACACCCCCAAAATTCGGGTCTAGCGGAAGCATACATGCATTGGGGTGCTACGAAATCGGTATCACAACACATGGAACAAAGAATGGTTTTTATTTCATTTATATAGAATGAAAGTTGTTATGTAAAGCACATAGTTTACATGATATAAAAATAGTGTGGAAATAGGCCCATAAATAAATAAAGCGGTCCCAAATGTTCATCAGAGTCGCCTATGACCATGCCCTTTGCCAAGCGCCTTCCAATAGTGAACTATCGCCTTAAACCTGAGAATACACGCTAAAAGGTCAGCTTACGCTGGTGAGTTCATAGGTTTAAATTATAAAACAGTTGTGGACCTGGAGAGTTAAGTGTTATGTGTGACTAGAGGCAGGAATAGATTTCGCATTCAAACATCATAACAATTCACAATCGATAAGTTTCTTATCTTAGGAAAGATAAGTGGTCATAGTGAGTGGGCCCCTCGGCGGTCAATAGCCAGGTAACACGTTACAGTAAGGAACCACCCGGTACTGCCCTGGGTCTAGGCCGTAAGTAGAAGTCTATTCTTAGCTAGGTTCCAAGCAGCCCTAGCCTAAGGCAACATCTACCGCATCTCTATTCCTTTCTAGCCAATCACATTATAGCAAAACAAAAAGTAATAGAAGGTCCAGAAAATAGTTAGGGAGCTCACATATATATCAAGTAAACACATAATGCTTTCGGATAGCCAAATCAAGTATCTCGGTAAATCAATCAATCAGTCAATCAGATCTTAATCAAACCGTTCACATATTCAGATAGACAATCATTAAGTTTAGCTAAAATGAGCATGTATTCTCCCCCAAAAATAGTTATGAAAACTGTCTAAAAGTAGGGGCTATGAAACTCACCTTAGCCACAGCAATACAAGAATCACAACTGGCACAACTAGCATCTAGAGCTAATCACAACTGTAGAACCGTAGATGGAGGGGGTGAATACGGTTGACTCCTCCCAAACTAACCAGCTAAGTCAACCAAGGGTTCCTGGTCAACTAAGTCAAGCTATGAGAGAGAAAGTGATCAATTTATGATCTGGCGTAAGCACAGTGTATCCCAGGGTCGTTATGTCCCAACGAGATTGAAATTGTGTTTTGAAACGTTTTCGGAATGAGTGACTTGGGAATAGTAACCAGATAAAGATTTTGATTTGATTTTACACTAATGATTGCTTGGAATGATAATAAAACAATATTAACAAACACAAAATTACAAATAATCCTAAAAACGTAAATGCGTGCTGGAAAAGTGGAAATATGCAAAAACAAACTACAGGGGGTGAAATTGAAACTTTTACAAACTTGAAATTAAAAGAAAATTTAAAAAAGAAAATTATTTTTTTGATTATTTTATTATTTAAATACTAATTATTTAATAAAACTATTTAAAAAGTTAATAAAAACTAATTAAAGTTAATACTAAAAATGATTAAGATTACAAATTTAAACTAGAAAATTGCAAAATTAATTTCTAAACCTTTAAAATAACTTAAAAGAAATGTAATAATTGAAAATAAATATTTTTGTCTTTTTCTGAATTTAATATTAATTAATTACTAATTACTTATTAATTAACTAATTAACTAATTTAAATTACTAATAATATTATAAATGACTTAGAAAATTATGAAATATTTTATAAAACTAATTAACTAATACAGGAACCTTAAAAAATTATAAAAAGTTTATAAAAACTATTATTACACTATTTTATTAATTATTTACTTAATTACTAATTAAAATCTATTTAAACTAATTTAATTAAGATAAATAGAAAATGAACAGTAATAATTATGAAAATATTTTCTAAAAATACTAAATGAATTATAAAATCTAGGAAAAATATAAAAAAGTACTAGTGATTAAAATTAAAAAGTAGAGGATTTTATTTTTGGTTTTTCAATTAAAACTAATTTAACTAATATTAATTATTATAAATACTAAATTAACAGATAAAAATCTAAAAAAATTATTATAAATACTACAAGTGAACAGGAACTTATGAAAATTATAAAAATGAAAATTGCTTTTTGAAAAAGCTGAGCAATAAGCCAAATGGCTTTAATAGAAGCTATCACTTTTGTAAAAGTGATGATTTTATGATTTTTCTTTTTTAGAAATGTTATACTACTAAAACTAAGAGATTTTTGTGAAATCACTTTTTACAAAACTCAAAAATAAGCAGAATGAGTACTTATGTTTTTGACAGATGTTGTTTTTGGATTTTAGATTATGCAAAAGCTATAAACAAGCTACATACATGATCACAGAAGCTAAACAAGATAGAAATAATCTAAATGCACACAAATCAAACTAATGGAACTGAATAAGCACACAGAATAAGCACTAAATGAAAAATAAGCAACCCCAATGTTCACAGATACAAACAGACTAAATTGCTACCTTGCAAGCCTTGTGGGGCCCACAGGGGTGGTCAAAAGTCCAAGGAAGCTTTTGACCCAATAAGCTGAGCTTATGGGCTTTCCAAAAAGCTCAAGCTCACACTGTGGGGTCCACTGGTGAGCTTTTGACAAGCTTGAGAAAAAGCTTGTAATCACTGAATTGCTTAGTGATCACAGAACATGGGACAAACAAAAAGCTTGATGCAGCCCTACCAAATAAGCTATTAATGGAAAAACAAGCTTACATATAGCAAGCTAGCCAGAAGGGTTTTACAAAACACTAAATTACACAAGCTAATATGCAAAATGGAACAAGCTACAAGCTAATGAAAAAGGTTAAGGACCCTGTGTACAGGGGAGTTAAATGTTCAAAAGGCCATCTTTGAGACTGCTTATTTATAAGCAAATGGTCTCCAAATTCAGATTTTCTTTTTGGAATATGTTCTCAAGCAACCAAATAACACAAATCAAGAAAAACTTTGGATTTCCAATCCTTAATGAAACTTGTGCAAGATCTGAGAGATTTAGCCAAATTGACAGATAAGAAAATTTTGACTTTTTGATATGAACACTAAGTTTGACTATGGTGAACTTTGATCTTGATTAATTGACTAAAAATGATGTATTAAACTACAATGAGACTAAATTTGGTTAACTTAACAATTTCTAAACCTATTATGAAGAATTGGCCAACAAAAATCTTAACAGATTAACTTATATGAGATTTTAAAAGCTAAGTTGACTTTTTAACTAATAGGGTGCTGATTTTATGGTTTCTTAGGCCTAAGTGAGACTAAAGGGACATGAACCAAACATAAACAACAAAAAAACACACTGGATCACAGATTTGACAGCAAATCCAAACAAGCCTTATAAACTGTGATGATGAGATTTTCAAAGGGTAACACTGATTTGGACCATGAGATTTGTTCACAAGGTTGAAAAATGATGTGATGAACCAGTTAAGCTACAACAATACCCACATACACAGCAATTACTCAAGGATCAATATTGTGCTAAAATGGCAGTGAAATGGCAAATATGAGCATAGATGGATTCTAGCAAACAAGGACCTATTATTAAGCTATATTATGACCAAGGTTATAAATAGCGTGAAGCGTGGCGTAGCGGCATAGCCAAGCCTCAAGCTTTAGCGTGAGGCGTTGCGTTATAGCGTTTTTAAGGCGTGATTCAAAGCGGCAAAACATATTTATAGAGTTGTCAATATTTGTTAGCTACTAGGCTTAAAATTGAGTTATGGAGCTACTAAGCCCAAAAAGCCGGGATACTGTGTTAAGTAAGCTCGAGCTGGCCAATAAATCTTTACAAAAAACAAAAACAAGAGAATCTTAAAATCTTCAAAAAAAGGCGCCACGCTACTCGCTATTAAAGGTTGGCGGCCGTAGTAGTCAGCGCTAGTTATGGACCGCGTTTATTGCACGGCCACGCGGCCTTTGATATAAGACGCTTTGGCATGTTTCGGTAATGTGGATGCCATGCTCTACGCTCGGGTATTGGCGACGCTATCGGCGCCGCCTATAGGCGCCTAGTTTAGAACCATGATTGATGACTGAGGTACCGCTAAATAAGCATAAAAACACAGCAGGGTAAGCAGTAAATAAGCAATGCTACAGTATAAATGGGGAAAATATGAGATTTTGGTCCTACAGATTCTCTCCAACTAAAAACCAAGAACAAGGAACCAAGTAACCAATCCTATAGGCTTCCACAAGCCACTAAACCACTGCCATCGAAGTATACACAGTGCTCCAGCTTTTCCTTCTTCTTCTTTTCTCCTTTTTCACTGAATTAATATTTTTTTGTATTTTTTCGTTTTTAATGCCTAAGCTGTTATGTTTGTCAAAAGTTGTCTATAAAGCTTATTTAAGCTTACGGGAGCTTAGTAGCATTCCTAAAAGTCCAAGCAACAGCTACAAACAACATATATACTACTTGAGAATTGTCAAAGGTAAATTTGCATAAACTGAAGCTTAGAAAGGAAATACTTGAATTGTGATTATCAAATGAGATTTGAATTTACACTTAACACACTTGGCTACAATACTTGAAGCTTGAAATTACAACTAATATTTGGATAATTACTAATTCGTATGGAAGCTACTATTATAAAACTGACCACAGTCTTCTCTTTTGTCTGTCTCCCTGGCGTTTATAGATGAGAGATTAGCGGGTTCCTTAATGTTCTCTGAGCATTTCCCCAATGTGATTTCTTGCCCTTGGATCACTAGAACTCATCTTGGCCTCCATTGTGGTTTTTGGCGCCAAAATATAAATACGTGCAAATGCACTGTTATCAGCAATTGGGGGCGGTGCTTAAATGCTTCTTGCTTGTTAGGGTAAGTAGTGTGGGGCGGTGGGAGATGGTTGGAGGTGATGGGGTGGGTGAGGTGACTGAGTTGCAGGCAAGTGGGAGGGAGAGGGTGTGAGAGGGAAGGTGGGAACGAGGTTTATAACTGAAAGGGGGAACATGGTTTTTGAGGGGGAGTGGGCCGCTGGTGAGTGTATGGCTTTGCGTTTGGTGGTCACAGGGGTAAAGAAGGGTGGGCTAGGTATAGTTGTGTTTGTTTTGGACTTGGATTTTTGGGTTTGGGGTAATAACAAAGGTCCGTTTGGTTTGTAGAATTATTACAAGGACCATTGTTGTAATTTTCTGAAGTTTAGGGACTAAAATTGCAAATCCTCTAAAGTTATCACAAGGGTGAATTTTGCCAAGGTTGATAGTACATGGACCAATGTTGATTTTACCACTTTTTGAATTTCCAGGGTCCATTTCTGCCAACTTTGAAACTTGAGGTACCAAACTTGTAATTTCACCAAAATTTTTACCCAATGATTATTTTTGCCAAAGATGAGTAGCACAAGGACCAAAATTGATTTTTCTCAAAGTTTTTACATCCCAGGGACCATTTTTGTCAATTTTACAAAGTGCAAGGACTAAACTTGTAATTTTATGAAACTTAACACCAAAGGACTAAATATGTTTATTTGTGATTCCAAAAGGACTTTGGTTGACTTTTCTTTCAAAATTAATGCTCAGGGACTAGATTTGACAAGTTTTGAAAGTTGAGGGACTGAAACTGCCAATTATGCAAACTTTGTTCGTTTTTCATTTGTTTTCAAACATTTTGCATCTAAAACATATAAAACATAACCCTGGGATATTTTCAGTATTTTGATGCATATTTGGGTGTTTTTTTGATGTTTTGGCAGTTCAGATGATACAAAAATGATGAATATTTACACACTTATCAACGGTCTTTTCGGCTTTTTAGATGTTTAAAAACTTTAAGCCTCAAAGATCACCAAGTGGTTATACAACAATAATCACAACCACAAACACAAACAAAGTATATAAAGCATGTAAAGAGACACCACGATATATACTGGTTCGGGATGGGGGATTTATACCATCTGTACGTCCAGTTGCGAATCCACGACACCGATACTATTACTCTAGTATAATCCTTTCGGTGGATTACAAACCGTTACAACTTCACTCCACCGATATGCACTAAGATCGGTGCTCACTAAGAAGAGCTACTCCCCAACGGTATTCCACCCTCGGAAACCACCCAAAAGAATCTCCTGATTCGACTTACCACTAAGACCACTAAGACTTCCCACCAGAAGTATCAAACCCCAACTAGATCCCCAATGATCTAGGCTTGGTCACCAAGACACAAGTCTTCAAACTAGATCCTCAATGATCTAGGCTTGGTTACAAAGACACATGACTTCCCTTACAACCAAATAGAATTAAAGAATATTGTTTCTTTGAATCAAGACTTAACCTAACCTAGTGACTCGATTCTAATAGAAAGGGTATAGAGAAGAAGACCTTCGACACAATCACAAGAGTGGATTAGGTTCTTGTGATTCTTCCCTTGCAAGGAGATGTGTTCTTTCAAATGATGTTAATGTGTTTTACTAAGAACACAAGATAGAGTTAGAGGATTAGAGAGAAAGAATGTAGAGAGAAAGAGTAATGGCAAGGGGTGAGGAATACAAGAGGCAAGGCATGGTATTTATAGGCAAAAACCCAACTTGGAAAAATTTTACCGAGCCCAGCGCGCTGCCCACGTGTTGACGCGTGGGTGGCGCGCCAGACACCTAGTAAAAGTTTTTCCAAAACTTTGGGTGTTGGCTTTATAAATACCTTACCTTGCTAAACTTCCAATTGTACTTCACACTAAACCTTATCATTAATCAATCTAAGGTTTACCAACTCAAATAGCCAATTTGGAAAATGTTTTGTAAAGTGTTAATGATAAAACCAAATACCAAGGGTAGAAGAGTAGAAAGGGTAATTAGGTAGGGGTGGAAATGGTATTCCTCACATGGCATAATAGAGAAAAGAATATGTCATGGGATATTCCTCCTTAGGGAAGAGTGTGTGAGGATAGGTTAAGAAGTAACCATGGTTAGGTTAGAAGAGTGTGTAGAGAATAAACCTTGGTTGGGTTAAAGGGTATATCCAAGGGAATATTCCATCCTTGGTGTGGTTAAGAGTTAACCAAGGTTAAGTGTAGAGAAATAACCATAGTTGGGTTAGAGTAACCATGGTTGGGCTAGAAAGGATATTCTTATGGAATATTCCATTTCTTGGGGAGGAAGGGGAAATGGATGGTTGAGATGTGTTGTAAGAGAATGAATGGTTGAGATGTAAGGTGTGTAAGGAATATAAGATATGAGTTGGATTGTGTAAGGGATGTGATGTTGTAAGGGAATATGTAAGAGATTTGTGTAAGAGAATATATGATTTGGATATGATTGGATATGGAAATCTTGGTGAGTTGGCAAGTGTGTGTAGAGAAGATATGGTTGTGAG
>LBNU01039030.1:0-13619 GCA_014162995.1 Artemisia annua
AGGTTTGATACTGGGTTTATGTCCCAAGATTCACCTCTCAGGGAAGGTCACACATCCCGAAGTGATGAGGACAGAATTGAACAAACTGAATTGATGGCACCTAGTCTTGTACAAAATGTCATTGTCAATGACTCACCTCTCGGACCAGGTAACACAGGTCGAAGTGATGAGGCTAGTATGGAACAACTTAAGGTCTTGATGGATAAATGTACCACTTTGGAAACCAAGTGTCAAAACTTGGAATAGAAAGTACAAACTCTTGAACGTCTCACAGCTGCACAGGGCACTATGATCACTCAACTCAAGCAACAAATGGAGTTATTACAAAAACAAATGTCTTCTGCTAACACTGCTACTGGTTTGGGAGAGGATGCTTCCAAACAGGGGAGGAATGGCACATGTTCAGGGGAGGAAATCAGGGGTAAAATGTTGCTGGGGTTGAAACTCAAAATGTTGAACATGATGACTCTGCTGCTCAAATCTCTACTGCTATAGAAGACTCTACTGCTAAGAGTGACTCTGCTGCTATGGCTTTAGACTCTGCTGCTATGGATTTAGAGACAAATGTTGATGCAGGGGTTATTGTTGATACTGGCTTAGCTTCAGGGGAGGCTAAGAGTGATGACCATGTGGAGAGTAGTGATAATGCTGATAGGTATGTGGTGGTGAATAAAGATAATCAAGTAGTTGTGATGGAAGAGATTGCTATGACTGCTGTTCCAGAGTCTGCTGCTAAAGAGACTACTGCTAGTAACTCTGCTACTGGATCAGGTGAGAACTCAGTTGCAAATGCATTGCTAATGCTTCAAGAAAAATCTCCAACTGAGCGTACATCAGAATCACCTCAACTCACATCTACACCATCTCAACCAACATCCCTTTCACAACCTATTCATGTGTCACTCCTACCCACAAAAGGAGTGATGATTAGAGAACCTCTACAAACAGTTCCAAAGGCAAAATCAGTTGCTTCAAGTACTGATAAAGGTAAAGGAAAGATGATTGAAGAAGCTGGTTCTGGTTCTAGTGATGAAGAAGAATACAAGAAATTGCCTCAGGAATTTTGACCAAGAGAGAAGCTTGTGGAAGCTGATAGAGCTTTGGCTTTACAGGTTGCAATGGATGATATTGTAATAGATGGGGATGATGTTAATGCAGGCTAGGATGCTAGCAGAACATGAAGTTCTTGTAGCATTAAAATCTAAAAGAAGTGAAGAGGGTGAGCAAAAGTCTAAGAATGATGTATATGACTATGAGCCCACACCTGAAGAAGTTGACTACTTGATAAAGAAAAATCCAGAGGTCAACAAGAAATCATTAGAAGTTCATGCTCATGTTACTCTAACTACAGAGCAAAAGACTGCACAGTTGTATGATTTCATTAGAATGTTTACTGATCAAGCTTTTGACTATGTGTCAAATGTAATTAAAGGCAAGCAAAAGAGGAAAAGAAGGCATACAAAAGCTCAGATCATATCTCAAATGAAACAATATTTATGTGCTCAGTGTGGTTGGAAGATGAGCCAATTCAAAGGAATGGGGAATGATGCAGTTAGACTTCATTACTATTCTGGCTATAAGAGGAATAAGATGTTTGTTGGAATGGGCTCAAAGGAAGAAGCTGAGTGGAAGAAAGATGTTGATGAGCATATGGCAGCTAGCAGAGAAAGAGCCAAGAAGTCAAGAGTTGAAGGATCTAAGTCTACTGAATTACCTGAAACACTTCAAAAGACCTCTGATAAGACTGATGATAGGATTTGGTGGTTGAACCAGATGACATGTTGTTGAGCCGACTTCAAGCTAGACCATTCAAATTGATGAATGGGAAATTGTCAAGATGAATATTGGTGAAGCTTGGAAAATTTATCAGCAGTTGGAGGTAATTTGAAGTTTACAGAGATTTTGAAGATCTTGTAAGATCTTCGGTGACAGGACATGATCTGAAACACTTTGGGGCTTACACAAGCATAGTTCAGTTTGAAGTTCCAGTAAGTGTAAAGGCTATGGAGTTATGGTACATTTTCAAAGAATGTATAACCCAGACTCAAGTGACAAGATAGTTGGAAGTTTGGAGCAGATATATGATACATTGTGAAACACCATAGCTCAAGTGATGTTCATCCATATTTCTACTCAGGCTGAGTTGAATGTGTTCATGCTTACTGAAAGGCAGTGATCCATTCAGAGCTGGTGTTCTTACTGTTAACTGCTTGCTCCTAAGCTCAGAGTGAAGAAATAACTCCTCATCTTCAAGACTTGCTTGATAGGATAGTGTTGGAGAATACTAGAGAGGTGTAAAAGCTGAGAAGAGGTAGAAGTGTTTGAAACATCCTCCTGGTGTTTGTTTAAGCTTATATAACTTGCATATGTTTTCAGGGAAAATATCAAGTTTAGGGAAGATTGTTGGTTTTTGAAGTAACTCTACTTCTGGATGCACACTTGCTGCTAATAGTCAAAGTCTACGCCAAGTGCAAAATCTCTACTGCTAGACAAGACTAAACTGCTCAGACTCTACTGCTGGAAGTATTACTGCTGGAACTACGCTTGCTGCTATTGATGAAGTTTGTGTACGAATATTTTATTTATAGTATAGATTTATGTAATATTCCTATTATGTTAGAAAGATCATGAGTCGTGGTAGGAATTGGTATGTAACCTGTACGAGGTTCCTTTGGTGTATAAAAGGAGTCCTACGGGTAGACTAGAATGACAAAAATTATTCTAGCATTGTATTCACTTCAAGGTTGCAATAACCCTAGTCACTATTAAGTGCTCGTCACTTCAATATATTGAAGTGTTTAGTTGGTGATATTATTGTGTTTGTGTTCATCTTAAGTTAATCAATAAATTCCCGCATATTGATTAAGTTGTAAAAGTCAGCTTTATACACTTGTTTCATTGGTTTATCTAAGAATAACTACCTAGAATCAATGCTTCAACTGGGATCAACAGTTTTAAGTTAAAAGTCAAGTTGCTTTAAAAAATCTCATAAGTCAGCCTCACTGGTTTGCAGTTACCGTAGTCATATCATCATTTAGTGTTTGAAATTTTAGCTGCTGGTATAATCTCCATTTTATCCTAACCATACTTTTCAGTGAATTTTCTCGTTACGAATCCCCCACGGAAAGAGGCGAGGTGGAAGAAAACTGAGAAAGTCAAAATTGCAAAATTTGCTCAAAATTGGAGGAATTTCCATTTACTCATGGCTCACCATTTGATCTATACATTGTGGATATCTTTGTTTATTCAGCCCTTGTGATTGAAAAACAATTTTTTTGTAATTTTAGGAATTTTTCTTCATAAGATTTGAGTGGCTTAAAGTACCCTGTTTAACCCATTTTGTGCCCTGCACCCAGTCCAAATCAGTTTTACCCGTTTTTCATGGCCCCTTAACTTGCTCATTTCTTGAGATTAGTACTTGATTCTCAGTGTTTTGGGAAGCCTTCTAGGTTGGCTTGAATTATCCATAAGTTGTTTGCACTCAAGTGCTTATTACCCTAGCTTATTTTGCCCTCAAAGCCACCCCCTTTACCACTGTTGCTGCTGATGCAATCAGCAGCTTTGAAGCTTGTTTGATCTTATTATTTGTTGGATTCTAGCTGTTTAGCTGTTGATGTTTTATTGAGATTGTGAGTGGCTGCTTGTGCATTTGTTCTAGCTTATGAGCTTATTGGTTAGCTTTTAGCTTGTTCTAAAAACTCATTTTCAATTAAAGCCTCCACTGTTGGTTTTTAAGCTTTTGCATAAGTTTCATTTTAGCTTTCCAGTGAAGCTTCTTTCACAAAAGTTGTTTAGTTTTGAGGTTAAAGTCAGTTTGTAAAAGAAAAATAAAAAAAAATAATAAAAGGAAAAAGGGCAAAACCCAGGACTCGAACCTGGGTCTCACAACTCAAACAACACATATGCACTATCTGCCCTTGGGTCTTTTTCAATACTATCATGCACAATTTAATATATAACCCTCCTTTTTTTGTTTTGCTTATTTAGCTTTAACATCTTATATAGCTTAATTTCGGCTTATTATTGTACTGTACCACCACTGTTTATATTTTTCTTAGATTAATATTCACTTGGAGTATTTATTAAAAAAGTTTCAGATTTTTAGAATAGTTTTAGTAATTATTAGAATTTAATTAGTGTTAAATTGTTTTTAATTCGTAATAAATAGAATTTTTATTGAATTTTTAATTTCCTTTTTTCTAAAAATTTTGTTTTGTCATTTAGTACGTAAGAAAATTATTTGTAACCCCGTAGGACTTTTATTTCTCTCATTTCACTTTTATTTTTGTACGTAGACGTTTAATTAAACGTAAACGTACACTTTTAGATTTGTAATTGTTTCTAGATTTCTAGTAATCATTTGTAGTGTTTGTTTATCATTTTCATTCATAATTTCGTAGTTTAATTCCAATCAATCTCTTTCACCAATCCTCGTTTCATAAACGCTTGATCTCAGAATCGTTTTAAACACCATTTCACGCTTCGTCGGGATATAACGACCCGGGAAGAACTCCTGTACTCTCCTTGGTGCATTGTGCCTTGTCTAGTTTGACTTTTGTTGACCAAATTCTTGGTTGACTTTAGTTGACCGTTTAGGGCCAATCACTAAGATCTGCGTAGGACTCAAAATATTACATCTGGTGTCCTTAATGGTGAACAACCAGTGTAGAAGTATCAAGTGTACCTATGAGATCTTTTGATTCATCTATTGGTTCTAGACTCGATAAGTGCAATTTGGTTATCCTATGCGGAGACTAGGGAGGGGTCTCCTGTTTAAATATCAACTAGCTCTAAGAGACAAGTCGATAGTTTACACCGGTTCCCCGTGAGAATAAAACAAGCTCTTTTGAGAGAACTTGAGTGGCTGGAAGGTTTAGTGCAATGCGTCACTGGGTCCATGACGTCTTTTCTTCAATACCGATGCTACCTTAGTAACAATCAGTAGCATATGAATTGAACCCGGTTTCTGCCCTAAGGTTGAATAATTGGAGGGCTATTTCTTTTCACCCTTTCTCATTTCATTTATTTTTAATTATTCAACCCCTTCAGTGCTTACCGAGACTTAATTACTAGAACCTTGTTGGGTTTGTTCCAGTTCAGTTCTAGCTCAATCTCAGTCGGCACTCTTCCCTTTCTCACTTTTCTCCTTTTTTCAATCATTCCTAAGGACTTCTAATCTATCTATTGGATTGTCCCTGGGAAGATCCCTCCGGTTCTGGTGGATCATGGGAGCATATACCTAACCTTACCATCCTTATAACTCCATGCATTTAAAATTAAATTGGTCGGTCTTTTGGTATTTTTCCACAATCGCCATATAACCAAATCATTGAAAATTCTCTCAAAGTGTTTATGATAAGGAAACACATTTTGTTAACACTTTGAGAGTTTTATCATTTTTCAAATGCTCCCCCTTAACATGTGCTCATAGGTTAAGAAATAAATTTGCACATGTCGGGGTGAGTTGCACTTATTTGAATTGATCTACTCTTAATAGACATATACTCTAGGGACACGTTTACGTTGCTTAGTTAAAGGGATCCATTATCAGCTTTTAGGTGATAACTAGCCCTAATAACTAACTTGAAGTTGTTAACATTCCTTAAAAAGGAAGTTAGACCCGTCAAAGTATATATCTAAGAAGAGCTTCTCGAAACGGTACTTTTCTACTTGGATAAATCCTTTCGAATTCTAACGTTTGTGTTTCGTCAATTCATGAGTCAATTCTGAGTCATAATCAATTCACGGTTTCTATTTGTTATAGTAAAAACGCGCGAAAGACTCTTAGCCACTTGCTCCCCCTCAATATGTGCACATTGATTGAATCAATTTTGAAAGTTTTTAAAACTTTGGCACATACGGGTGAGCTTACATTCGAGATCATTTATTCATCATTTTTAATCACTTAATCACTTGCTCCCCCTCAATATGTGCATTGATTAAAATACAAAATCTTTAAAATTTTAGCACATATGGGAGCGATCTTTTGAGTCCAAAAACATCTTTTTAATTCCAAAAACATCACATTTATTCACTTGCTCCCCCTTAATATGTGCTTTGATTAAAATCCAACATCTTTAAAATTTTAGCACATACGGGAGCGTTCTTTTAAGTCCAAAAACATCCTTTTAAGTTCCAAAAACATCACATTTAAATCAGTTTGCATATTTAAATCACATTCTCTCCCCCGATCATAAAATTTCAAATCTTTTGAGATTTTGTGATCCCAATTGATTTAAATGATTTTCAAAGAAGCTTTGGAGAGACATGTGATACGTTTTAAACATTTACTGATTTTCATTTACTAATTTTGAGACACTTTTCGGTTTTTTCACTGTTGCTGGTGCACAAAGGTTTTAAAGGTGCAGAAATTTTGAGCAAATACGCTTCCCCTCAATTAATGACCCGTTTTTAATTTTAACGTTTAATAGCTATTAATGTGAGCGGTAACGTATTCGAGAAAATTTAAGACCGATGGCCACCTTGTACACCACAAAATCTCTTTTGAAGAATTTTAGAAGAAAGAGATTTTGGGAAAAGAAGACTTCTCTTCTTTTACTAGAAAGGTTGCACTGAAGCGTACAACTTTTCAGATTTGCATGGATGTAAAGTAATCCATGCCCGGTTGAAATTTCATCCGTTGTTAGGAACAATCGTCTTAATGGTGTCAAATTGGTGACGTTTTTCCTTAATTTTGAAAACCGGGTTTCTATCTGAAGTAATAGCAAACCATTGTTTAGGCAATCTATTTTGGTGCTTTTTCAATTTTTCAGATTTTTATTGTTTTTCTTGATTTTATATTTTTATATTTTTTTTCTTTTAGATGAATATGTGCAAGGATATGTGAAGTGAATCCATTACTCCTCATTGTCTTCCTGAAGACTTTTGAGTGTCTCAGGAGTAATGCTCTTCATTCCAAGGCGTGGGAGAATAAATTGAAACCGTTCTCGAGGAAGTGCTTTGGTGAAGATATCTGCCAGCTGAAATTCCCTCCTCACAAAGTAAAGTTCCACAATTCCCTTTTCCACTTGTTCTCTGATGAAATGATGTCTAATGTCTATGTGTTTTGATCTTGAGTGCTGGACGTTGTTGCAACATAGAGCAATGGCACTTTTGTTGTCACAGTACATCGGAACTTTGTTGTATTTAAAGCCATAGTCGGATAATTGAGACCTCATCCAAAGAATTTGAGCACAACATGATGACATGGCAATGTATTCAGCCTCTGTAGAGGAGATCGATGTACTCATTTGCTTCTTTGATGACCAACTAACCAGCTTATCTCCTCGAAATGATCAGCATCCGAGTAGGTAGTGAGAGCCATTGCAGTGTCTTTAGGTACCAAAGCCCATGTGAATGGTTCCTTGGAGGTACCTAAAGACTCTTTTAACAGCTTCTAAGTGCTTCTTAGTTGGTTTGGATTGATAACGAGCACACATGCAAACAACAAATAAGAGATCTGGTCTGCTAGCTGTGAGGTACATCAATGATCCGATCATGCTTCGGTATTTGGTTTGGTCGACTAGTGCTCCTTCAACATCCTCATCCAGCTTTGTTCTCTCAACCATTGGAGTATCAACAGATTCACATGATTCAAATACAAATTTCTTTAGTATTTCACTGGCATACTTGGATTGATTGATGAAGATACCGTGTGGGTTTTAAGAAATCTGAAGCCCCAAGAAGAAATACATTTGCCCCATCATGGACATTTGGAATTCAGTACTCATCTCTTGTGCAAACCTATCACATTCCAATGAATCGGCAGATACGAAGATAATGTCATCCACATAGATCTGAACATGGAGACGATGCTCTCCAAACTTTCTAGTGAACAAGGTAGGATCGACAACACCCTTGGTGAATTGATTGGCTAGAAGGAATTTGGACAGAGTATCATACCATGCTCTGGGTGCTTGTTTAAGACCATATAGTGCCTTCTTCAAGCGATAGACATGATTTGGGCATTCAGGATCAACAAACCCCTCTGGTTGACTAACATATACCACTTCCTTTAAGTGACCATTGAGAAAGGCAGTCTTCACATCCATTTGGTAGACAACCATGTTCAGACTGGCTGCGTTGGCAAGGAAGATTCTGATGGCTTCCATTCTGGCAACTGGTGCGAATGATTCCTCAAAATCGATGCCTTCTTCTTGTCTGTACCCTTTGGCCACAAGTCGAGCTTTGTTCTTCAGCACTTCACCATATTCGTTAAGCTTCACATTGAAGATCCATTTAAGAGCGATAATCATGGCATAGTCGGGAGGGGGCACTAATTCCCAAACATCTAGTCTGTCAAATTCATGGATTTCATCTTGCATTGCAGTGAACCAGGACATTTTAGTCAAAGCGTCTTTATAATCCTTTGGTTCGACTTTGGACAGTATGTTGCTAACGAAGCACCATAAGGCATCTGTAGCAGGACCTATGACTTGTTGTTCTGGTACGATTCTCTATTGAGGCTCAAAATACTCATCATACATTGGATCAAACAATTTCTTCAAATCCTCACTAGTAGGTGGCACAGAAGGAGCATCAGTGGTGGAGGAATGTATAACTCCCGAACTAATGGGTCCAGGAGTCCAAAGATTAGATGCGGGTCCTGAACTGGAGTATTCAGGAACCGTTTGCTCGGTCAGCTCATCAAACGTGACATGGATGGTTTCCATGATTTGTCGGGTCCTTTTGTTGTAGATTCGATAACCCTTCTTGTTTGGTGCGTAGCCAACAAAAATTCCAATATCAGCTTTTGCCTTGAGCTTTCCCAAATCTTCGCTATTGTTGGTTGGGTAACATAATGCACCAAAAACTCGAAAGAAGGAGAGGTCGGGTTTTCTTTCATGCACGAGTTCTTAAGGAGTTTTGCAGTGAAGAGGATGTATCAGTGATCTGTTCTGAGTGTAACANGGATGGTTTCCATGATTTGTCGGGTCCTTTTGTTGTAGATTCGATAACCCTTCTTGTTTGGTGCGTAGCCAACAAAAATTCCAATATCAGCTTTTGCCTTGAGCTTTCCCAAATCTTCGCTATTGTTGGTTGGGTAACATAATGCACCAAAAACTCGAAAGAAGGAGAGGTCGGGTTTTCTTTCATGCACGAGTTCTTAAGGAGTTTTGTAGTGAAGAGGATGTATCAGTGATCTGTTCTGAGTGTAACAAGCAGTTGCAATTGCCTCTCCCCAGAGAAACATAGGAGCTTTGGAGAAGATCAACATAGTTCGTGCTGCCTCTACAAGTGTACGGTTTCGTCTTTCAATGACTCCATTCTGCTGTGGTGTTCGAGGTATACTCCTTTGATGACTAATTCCCAGATCTTCATAAAACAGAGTATGTTGCTGATTGACAAACTCCGTTCCATTATCTGTGCGGACGAATCTGATAGTTTTATTAAGTCCAACTTGCAGCTGCTTGATTAGTTTGATGATGATTTCAGGTGTTTCGTCCTTGGATCTGAGGAATTTAACCCATGTGAAACGAGAGTAGTCATCAACGATCACTAACACATGTCTCTTTCCAAATAAGTTTTGCACTCTCATGGGACCACAAAGGTCCATGTGAAGGGTATGAAGAACTTCCATAATGGTGTGGATGGTTTTGGGTTTGTGAGTATGCTTCTTGCTTTTACCTAGCTGACAAGCGGAACAAAGATGATCTTTTTCATACTTCAGTCTGGGCATGCCTCGAACAAGATCTTTACGAGTAAGTTCATTGATGGTACCGAAGTTCAAATGGTTCAAACGACGATGCCACAACCATGACTTGTTCTTGGAAGCCTTATATAGTAGATAGATTGGAGATGATTGCATCATATCTTTAATGGATATAGTGTAGAGGTTTGAGCCGCGTCTGCCTTTCGGGAGATCCACACCATCCAATCTTCTAACATAACAAGTGTGTTTTCTGAAGGCAACTTCAAGATCTGAGTCACAAAATTGACCTACGGAGAATAGATTGTACCCAAGACCTTCTACATAATATACCCGAGAGATAATGCTGTTGCTGACCACATAATCACCATAACCCATTATAGCACCAAAATGATCATTCCCGAATCTAACAGTCCTGATAAACTTTTTCACGAAATTTCTGAGCCGCGAGCGATCTCCAGTCATATGTTTTGAGCAGCTTGAGTCCAAATACCACAGGGCGATTTGTACGACCTGCATTTGAAATCAGACAGATATGGATAACTGAAAGACGTGGATCCCCAACCATAAGTAGGATCCGATTTGTTAGCACAAGCATTGTTTATCTCAACAGGAGAGGAAGTTTCTCTAGCAACCTTAGTTATATTATGGCACACGGGGGAACTAGACTTACGGTTGACGCATTGGATTTCTATAGGAAAAGTCCTGCCAGTTTTCTTCCAAATCCTAATGTTGTAGAACTTAGGATTAGACTGCTTAGTAAAGGGGCGTTGACTTCCTATTGATATTATTCTTCCAGTGGGTCTCAAATGATAGCCAACATTAGTAAACTTCTTTCCTGTTGCTTTCCAAACATGTTTTACTCGACTATAATAAACAGCATGACAACCAGGGGATGCTTTAGAAACATTCAAACATGTCTTAACACACACATCATGATTACCAGAATTTAACGAGTTATTAAAGATCTCACAAATGGTTTTATAATTTGAATTAATTACAGCACGCCTAGAGCTAATACTAGAATCAACACGATTTACAACATTCAGACCAGTCTTATTGTTCCTAATGTGGTCTTCTTCTTTCTTTCCTTGAGCAGTATTAGCTGGCGAAGTCCTATCATTCCTTGTATTGCAACTAGGCTTTGACCCGCTAGCATTAGTGACAACTTTTACTCCTGTAGAATTAATGATGGTAACATTAGAATGAGAAACTATTGTTTGACTTCTGGTATAAGATGTGTTATGTTCTGGTGATGTTATGGGCACTTTAAAGGTAACACGCTTGTTATTAACCTTAGAGGGAAAATCATCAGTCTTATCACGCATGCAAACAACTTTAGGACATGTACCAATGGCATAGTTTAAGAGCTCATATGATCTGTTGGTGAGATAATACACATCACGGATGCCAATGTCCGCAGGTCTCAACATTCTAACCTCTTCAATAGTCTCGCAAAGGATATCTAGGCAATCCTTAAGATACCTAAGGTACTCACTATGAACAAACGTATTATTCCTAAGGGGAAGAGGAATATTAATGGCATCAACATTAGTTCTTTTTGCTTTAGCAACCTTGGTGAGACTGCAATCACATTCAGTGACTGGCATTTTCCCTTTCACCTGAGTCTTTAGATTCTCATTCTCTTTAAGCAAAGAAGTTATCTTTTCATTGTTTTTATCACGTGTGATCTTAATCGAATCATGTAACTCTTTGAAATGTTGTTTGATCTTAGAGTTTTCTGCTTGAAAACAATCATTTTCATATTTCAAGTCGTTAATGACATTTTGAAGATTTTGAGAATCTAAACACTGAGGTTTCTGGGTATCAATCACATCACATTTATTATCAATCACATCACATTTATTCGTCTTTAATTGTGCAATTTGAAGCTTCAGTTTCCGAATCGTGTTAGTGTGAGCTTGAATTCTTTCATCCCGTTTGGCTAATTCAAAATATGCATCAAATTCAGGAGCATCCGAAGATGTCTTGGCATTTGAGTTTCTAATACTTTCTTCTAGATGTTGGTATCTTAATTGCAAGTTAAGATTATCAACCTCTAGTTTTGAAAATTGCTTGACCATGTTATCATGATCATCTTTTTGAATTTTTTCGCGCAGTTTTAAATTCTCCCCCTCAAGCTCAACAACACGATTCTGGAAAACTTTTAATGTAACAGACATTTCATGAAATTGGGAAGAAGTTAAAGATGAATTAGTAGCAGTATAAAACACATCTTGAGCAATGCACATAGCAATTAAATTATCGTTCATGATGAGAGCATTCTTCCTTGCAATTTCACTATGTTGAAGATCTATTACAGTTTGTTTTCCTTCACGTTCCTGGTTTTTAAACACCTCTTTCATTTCATTAATCCCTGATTTAAGAGACGTTTCCATGTATTCAAAATGGTTTTTGATTTGTTTAAAAAACGGAATGACTTCTGTGAGATAGCATTCTTTTGTAACTTCAGAACCCCTTTCACCCTCAGTAATTCCCGTTGGAGTTATCCTTTTTTTACATGTTTTGTCAAAATCCGCAAACATTTGATACAGAACATACATGCTAATAAGAGTTTTACATTGAGTGAGAAGAGCTATCTGAACTAGATTCATAGGTGTATTGGGAGGATACACCGTTGGGGTAGCAAACTTAAGGGGAGTGGTAGCCATAAGTTGTTCAGCTTTCATTTTTTCAACATCTAAGGCCCAAAACTGTTCAGGGGTTAACCTAGTTTGGGGTACAAAGACAGTCAATCGGTTCTGTTCATAGTAGTTATGGGGCTTGATATTAACACGCTTTTCAATGCTCGTGGGATCCTTCATCTTATCCTCATGTCTTTTCCTATTTTCTGTTTCATTTTCATCAATCTCTTCTGTATCACACACATCAGGGGGATCATGATTGGGCTTAAGCATCACATTAAAGTCATATAAGGCAGGTTGAGAAGCACTAACTCTCCTAAGAAAATTAGTTTTAGGCACACCTGTATCCTTATCATTATGTTTATCACGAAGCTTAATGTGCTTTTGAAACATTTACGCAGTTTGAATGGTTTGGCGTTGTGTGTACAATTTGTTTTCAAGCTTGTTCTTTAAGGCCTTTAAATTGGAAAAATCGTTAAGGAGTTTGGCTTCCTTACTCTGAAAATCTAGTTTTAGTGTGGTGACACTATTTTGAATCTCCTATTTTTGTTTAACAGTTTGATCGATTAGATTTTGCAAAGATTTTATTTCCACTCTTAACTTTTCTTCCTTTAAATTCCTTTCGGTAATATATGTACAGATTTGCCAATCCATTTTCTGTTCACGTTTGGTTAACTCAAATTTTGCACGTTGTTGATACATATTCACCTGATCATTAAGAATATTAATCCTAGTGCTCAGTGAATCATCAGGTATGACAGCAGTATATTCATTATATTCACACTTATCATTATTAACTGAAGAGTCATCACTTGGTAAAGCAGTCTCGACACTTTGTTTCAAATATTGCTCATATGGGACAACATTGGTATTACCCATATTAGCAGGATTTGAATCAATAATGTCGATGTGTTTTACTTCGTTATGAGTCCTTTGGTTGTGCATCACATCATCAACATGTGCATCGTCAGATGCTCTACTAGGTCCATCAGACTCTTTACTGTTATCCATATGTTGTTGTTTTGAGGGAACATTAGTGTTTTTCAAATCAACATCATCTGGAGTGACAATACTAGTTTGATGTACCTCATTGAGTATCATTGGAATAACACTTGTTTCATATGTGTCATATAATTTGAGTACCTCAGAAATGATGGATGATTTGGAGGATCCTGATTAATTTGCCGATGTGACTGCAGAGGTAAGCATGGCCATAAAGATGGTTTGTGCAGTAGGTTCATCATCAACATCAGAATCAAAGGCATCACAGTCTTCAGCCTGGAAGATGTTTGGGTCATTAAGAGCAAGATCCTGAACTGGTTGAT
>LBNU01039030.1:15124-33190 GCA_014162995.1 Artemisia annua
AGAACGATTAAATCACTTGTCTAGAGTTATTATCTCTTCAAAAGATTAATTGACAACTAATCTCGAGAAAGGAAAATAATTCGTCACAAACCATTAGCTAATACTTAGTGAACTTATTCATGTCGCTTTGCAAATATTTTGTCTTTAAAATTCATTTACGTTTTTAATTACTTTTCGCACTTTAATTCTCGCTTTCTTTAAGTCACTTTATTTCATGCATCTTACTTGTTTATTGTCTTTGCGTCACTTTATTGCTTTCCTTTACTTTAACCGCTTTTTAATTGTCGTAGTATAATCAAAACCAAATCATCTTTTAAACCTTATTCACTTCACATATCTCACGATCTTGAGTGACGAGATCAGTTCAACCCTCGTTGGGACAACGATCTGTGGTTTGAGCTTGCACTTTGCTCCCGCGATACATCAATTTTTGGCGCCGCTGCCGGGGAGCGATTGATAAGATTGAGTTATTCGATCGTTTGAGTAATGTGTTTTGGAGATCCTTCTTTCGAGAATTTAAAGCTTTTGTAAATATTTCCAAAATATAAAACCACAAAAACATTTTCTCTTCAAAATTTGTTTTCAATTTTAATTTCCACTTTTCTAAACTTAAAAATCCAAAAAGATTTTTCATTTCAAAATTGGTTTTCAATTTTAACTTTTCATTTTTCAAAACCATAAAAACCAAAAACAATCTTCTTTTCCCCAATTGTTTAATTCTCATGGATTCATATACACTTTGTGTTGGTTGTTGTGCACCACTCTATGGTTCACCATGCCGATACTGTACGTGTGAAAGGTGTGGAAACGATATTCAAAACGGAAGTTGTTTGTGTTGTGGTTCAAGTAATTCATTCTTGTATGATCAAAACCCTAATTCATTCGACTATCCTTCAGATTCTTCCAATTACCCACCTCAGCCTTACTTATCTTCGTTTGATCAATCTTTCTGTAAGAGATGTGAAAATCCTTTGGATCCAACTTCGTGTTCAAATTATTGTCAATTGTGTACTTGCATGAGGTGCGGTATAGGTCTTTTTAATGGAGATTGTTTGTTTTGTGCCCTCACAAATGGAAATTCATATTCTCAAGATTCAAATTCGCACTTTTCCAATAACCATCAAAACGATTCTTACTTCCCTCCTCAAAACACTTATGAGCAAGAACCGTATTTCAATCATGAGTCATTTCAACATCCACCAAATCTGTCACAACAATCTTACGGGTGTGAGTATTGTGGAGGTCCGCATTTTAGCACCAATTGTCAAACGAGCAACCCGTTTCCTTGTAACAATTATAATTATCCTCACCAAGATCAACCTCTACAAGATCAAATGATTCAAAATCAACCTTATCAATGGGATCCTGAACTTTACCAGAAACTTCAAGAGATATTGAGTGAAACGGATAGATTGTTGAAGAAACTTACCAAAGAAGACTCTCATCAGAAAACGTGTGGAGAAATTCTAGCCGAAGAACAAGCATCTAGAGAAAGCTCTCAATATCGTGAATCTTTCATTTACAATGGTGATGATGATGAGGCGTCCACTCAAATTTGGTTATCTTATCTCAACACAACCGTCAAGGATGATGGCAGCAAAAGCATGGAAGAATTACTTGCTGAACTAAGAGCGGCTAAACTTCGAAAGGCTTTTATTTATGACGATGATTCCGATGACGACGAGGAGAGAATAGTACCGTTCAACGTTTTTCCTCAAATTGCACCTATCTGTCCTCCCGTAAGACCCGAGGATTCTCTAACAATAAGGGATGAGCATCTCGACACTACTCCGGCAACGGAATCGGACGAAATCAATAAGTCTAGTGTGGAGAACCTTGTCCCAATCCAAAGTGAATCCGGGGAAACTTCTAACGGTGATGGTGAAACCTTTGAAAATGATCGTCTTGATAATCTCGTTGATACGAATGATAAGCCGTTTGATGATGTTAGCTTTGAGAAGAACGATGATGAGATATGTTCCGAGTCTGACGAAGGTTACACTTCCTTGTCTTGTGGAGAAATCGAGTACGTTGAAGGAGAAATTTCCCCGTGTGGCAATCCCACCTCAATTTCTGAACCAAATATTCCTGATTTTTCCCCAGAAGAGATCGACGTTCTTTCAGAAATTGATGAAACCTCAAATGAATCAGATAACCCAGTTCTTGAAAATTTCAAAACAACTTTCACCAATCCTCTATTTGATTTCGAACCAGATTTTACTACGATTTCAGACAATCCGCTCTTCGATATTCAGATTAAGGATAGTGAAGAGTCTGTTACGGAACCCGAGGTTACAAATGATCATCATATGGTTGATTCTCTTCACGATGAGTTTTTAACTCCAGTCGACCCGACTCTGTCAAGAATTGTAGAAGTTTCTGAGCCTACTAAGTTGTCGTCTCCGAATGATTCTTCATCTTTTACCGTGGTTGATGCTTCATTATCGTTCTTTTCAGAAGATAAAACTTTTAAACCCGGTTTATCACCTTTTAAAGACTCTCATGGGCTCCAGCCCGACATCCTTGCTTCGTACGTTACTATTGAAGAATTTATTGATGAAAATCTGAAGAAGGATGAGTATAAGACCAAGGAGAAAGTTGTGCTTAACCCGGAGGATCTCTTTGAATTTGACCTCGCAATCGTTGTTATGATCTTTCTTCCTTATCTAACCTATGCTGTTGTTTCTCCCATCCTTCATTCCCCCGGGAATGAGGATGTTGTTTTTGATCCCAGCATCGTCGCTTTTCATGCCAGCTGGCTGTTTCATTTGCTCCCCCAAGGACAAGTAAATTCGGGGCGAGTCTAAGCTATACGACTCGTTACTAAACAAGCGCTTCGTGGGAGGCACCCCATGCTTATCTGTTTATTTTTATTATCTAATAAGTAACGCGAGGAGGGCGACCTTTTCCAATCTTGTGTTCGCTTGGTTGTTTGTGTTTGTGCAGGATTTCCCCAATTCATGATGACTCTCGTGCTCGTTGGATCATCTCATCTCCACTCGAGTCCCATGTATTGATGCTTGCTTGGAAATCAATATATCCAAAATCTTATCGACTAACGGTATCTTTGGCACACTTAATAAACGGCCCTAGATTTTGTTAGGATTACCCTTACCTTTGAATCATTGAGGACAATGTTTATCTTTAGTCTGGGGGGGGTGAATCTTCGATTTGATTGACCTAGCACTTTCACCATTGTCGTTTACTTACGCAACCCCGTTTTTCCTCAAAAACCAAAAAAATTGAAAAATTTTGAAAAATTCCAAAGAAAAAAATGAGAAAAATATAAAAATTATGCAAAAATAGAATAAAAGTTTTGACACCGAGTTTGACTTTCCTACTAGGTAAGAGTGAGAATAAAAATTTTGACTTGATCCGGGCGTGTTGAGCCCTAGCTTGTCTCCCTTAACCAATATAATCTTCAAAAATGATTATGGCTAAGCATCCGCGGATCTCATTACTTGAGATTTTAAATTTGCGGAGAACGTGAAATGATAAAGTTTCTTTAGAAGTTAGATGCTAAGCATAGAGTAGTTGGATCTCTTTAAAGCTCATCGAAGGTACTCATGTCTTTTTGTTCCCACAAAATTGCTTCACCCCTTATCTGTGCTAAATAATTAAAGATGTTAGGTTTAGCCGATGAATAGTTCTTTATCTTCTTAAGAGAATCTTTGCTTGAGAAATTGGGTACATATCATGGATACACGCCATTATCTCGAGTTGTATTGTACATCGTTGAATAAGCGTAGTATGCATGTGGTTTCGGAGCTACCCTAAAGCCCGTTGTTATGTATGAGCTAAGGTGCTTTAAGACTTCGGATTGAGATCGGGCCTTGGATCCTAGATTCCAACCCTAGCAGTTGGCAGTAGGTCTTGGATTGAAACCGTGAAGGTTCGGAGTTGAGAAGTTACTAAGGCAAACTTAAAAAAATAAATAAATAAAAATAAATAAAAAAAAAATCCAAGAATAAGGATGTATGTTGAAGGTTTATGGATTATGAGTTCTAGTGTTAAGACTAAAGTTGGTCGCGCGTGAGGTGCATGTTGCGATCCTAGATCGGACGCATGAGGTGCACGTGAAATATACTCGCCAACTTATGTCTATTTTTGATGTATTCCAAAGTCTTTGTATGTATCCAGTATCCTTGATGTGGACCACATTTCTCTTGCAGACCTTCTTAAGAGAATATCGATAACTACTTAGCGTCTGAATTTGGTATCTTTATTGGACTAAAAACTATGAAACGAGATGCTTATGAAGAAATTCATTTCTCTCACAAAAACAAAATAATGAGATACAAAAATAGGAAAATGGGAGCAAGAGGTACACGAGTAACTTCCATGGGTAGCGTTAGCATCTAATTTGTAATTAAACAATGATCCGTTTTTACGCTTAGTTTGGGAGCTTGTGAAAAATCAGGGACGATGAATTTTATCCAATCGGTCACTTTTCTATGAATCGTGTTCTTACTCTATGAACCTTAATCGTTATTGAAAGATAATGAAAGTCAAGCACACCATCATAAGCTAAAGTAGTGTAATATATGATGTACATAGAATAAAATGGAAAACCGGGGCGTTTTAGGGAATAAATGATTTCTTTTCTCTTTTGAACGTTTTGCTACTTTTCAAAGTTAGTAAAGAGAGGTGTGAAATTATTTATCTTTAAGGCGTGACGTGATTACATTGCGTGAGGACACGCAATACCTTAGTCTGGGGGATTTTGGTATGTGCTTATTCACATACCTATTATTCACCATTTTCAGGCTCTTTAAGACCAAAAACTAACGTTAAACGCCAAAGATATCGTGTTTTTGTGTTTGCGACTGTGCAGGAAAGGATATTGCATAAACGACATAAAAGTCAACCTAAAAGCCTAAAACGAGCACGAGATGTGGAAAAGTGTCAAGAAGCCGACTCAACTATGATATCTACTTAAGAAAAACCCAAGACGACAAAGTTATTTCTTAAAAGCTCAAGAAGATGTTAGAAACACTTAATCGAAGTTGAAAGAGATTCATGAGAAGAAGCTTTCCAAGTTCGAGCAAATGATCGTTTTTACATCTTTGAAGACCTTTGAAATACACGTCAACACGAAGCCTCGAAGTTACAAGACGTTACATTTAGTAGTTAAGACATTTAGTAGCTTGTAATAGAGTTTTAATGATGTTTTCATGAGATATGTAAGTCTAGGGGGCAAAGTGTACACGATGGAAAACTTGTAACCTCCCTAGCAACATAAATACCCCATGGGTGGCTTCATTTTGAAGCTAGTAGGTAGCTAGTAGGATTTAGTTTTAGTTTTAGTTTTTATTAAGTGCAAATTTTATTTTAATACAAGTTTTATTTTGCATGTCTTAAACTTTTCTTTCGTATTGTCATTCAAGCTTAATCTTTCTTATTAATCTTTACATGTTTTGAGTTTAATCTTGTTATTCTCAATCTTTTATAAAAGCTTTTATATATTTCTTGTCAACTTTGCATGTTCTTATTCGAATGAAAACGGGTTAGGGTCTAGTTTGGTCGTTAGCTTATTTAACTAGCTTATTTTAGTTCTTAAACAAGTTTTCTACAAGTTTTTACGAGTTCTTTAGGTTTATATTTAATCTTCTTGCTCTAAAAATCTTTCCAGCATGTTTCTTTTGGATTTTGCGAGTATGATTTTTTAGGGTTTTGCGAGTATGACTTTATTTCCATTTTTGCGAGTATGAAAACATTTTTAGCGAGTAAGAGAAGTAGTTTTGCGTGTATGCTTAATCATTTTAGCGAGTATGGTTCACAGTCCTAGCGAGTATGTTATTTTTAGCGAGTAGGGCAGCATGTTTTGCGAGTATGGTTCAATATTTAGCGAGTATCATAGTTTCTAGTAGCGAGTATCAAGCATGTTCAGCGAGTATGGTATTGTTTTGTTGCGAGTATGGATTGTTGGGGTCCTAGCGAGTATGATTTGTAGGGTATAGCGAGTATGAAACAACTTTTAGCGAGTATGAACTTCTCTTTTCTGCGAGTATGGTGTTGTTCCACCTTGCGAGTTTCATTTCTTTCTTTTGCCGAGTTAGGCACGAGTTCCCCTCATCGTTTCATCGAGTGAGGTCCTTATTTCTCCAAACCTAATCGGAACTCTGCCGAATTTTCTTAAATCTTTTTAGTAACAATTTCTTATTAAAGTCTTATGTCTTTTCGTTTTTAGTTTTAACCTTTATTTACGTTTAATGTTTTCAAGTCTTTTATGTTTCTTTCTTCGTTTAGTAAACTTTTATTTTCAAAAGCATTTTAATTTTCAAGTTCATTTCATTTTCCAAGTCAACTTTTATTTTCTTTACCGCTTTATGTTATTTAATATGAGTCTTGAGTAGTTTTAATTCGTGTTTGCTTAGTGATTCGGGTTTGTGAGCTAAGATGGATGTTAAATGTTTGTGATTAATAATCATTAAGATTATTTAGACTTGTGATTTTATTATTCGAAGAACAAAAGCGAAGAACGATTAAATCACTTGTCTAGAGTTATTATCTCTTCAAAAGATTAATTGACAACTAATCTCGAGAAAGGAAAATAATTCGTCACAAACCATTAGCTAATACTTAGTGAACTTATTCATGTCGCTTTGCAAATATTTTGTCTTTAAAATTCATTTACGTTTTTAATTACTTTTCGCAATTTAATTCTCGCTTTCTTTAAGTCACTTTATTTCATGCATCTTACTTGTTTATTGTCTTTGCGTCACTTTATTGCTTTCCTTTACTTTAACCGCTTTTTAATTGTCGTAGTATAATCAAAACCAAATCATCTTTTAAACCTTATTCACTTCACATATCTCACGATCTTGAGTGACGAGATCAGTTCAACCCTCGTTGGGACAAGGATCCGTGGTTTGAGCTTGCACTTTGCTCCCGCGATATATCAGTATCCCCATCTCCCGGATACACATAAGTCATCACCATCATGCTTCTCAACTGCTCCTCACATTCATACTCCGCAAACAAGTCCCAATTGATCAACCTAGGCACAGCAACCTTTCTCTCTTGCAATTTCGAGAGACGTTCCCTGTATGCATTCTTCGCATCCTTATCTTGGACATGAGAGAACTTCACATTCTCATTAGCTTCGGGCCTCAAAGTAATAGTAATCCTCTTCCTATTGTGCCTTTTCAAAAACTTGCCAACCAACGGGTTTTTTCCCTGAAAGAAAACTCAAAACATATCATTATAAGAGTATAAGAACTAATACCAATCAAGTTAGAAACTAGAAAACGCGATTCAAAAATGTCACAATTTTTCCGTAGCAACCAACCGAATCGGTTGCCCACCAACCGAATCGGTTGGTCCTTTGGTCAACATCCAGCCGATCGGTTTGTGCCCGCAACCGAATCGGCTGGTCGTTCTGTGAACTTTTTCTACTTCAAATTCAATCCGAACGTTTTCCATTCAATCCAATCTTTCTTCTAACCTGTAATTGACCATCTTAGGGTGCTTCTAACTTCCCAACACTTCTAACAACGATTCATAACACATCAATGCATCAACCTAATGATTCTATGAACTCAAGAACATCATCAACTTAATTCTTTCAAATAAGTGTTCTTAATTAACAATGTACCATCCTACATCACTAATTAACAAGCATATAACATCTGGGATTCATCAATTGCAAAGAAATTAGTTCTAAAGATTATACCCAATTCTATTCGAAAATTCCATCAATCAATTCTTACTCAAAACTTAATCAATTGATCTAATTCTTTTTGCAATGCATTCTACTCGTATCTAATCACTTATCCCCAAAATATTACATCTCAATTCGAATTAATTCAAAAATACCCAAATCATGACCTAATCTTAATAATCCGAATTAAAACTTAATTGAATGAAATTAATAACATAACTTACTTGACTTGATGCCATTGATGATCTAATTACACTCCTGTAACCTTCAAAACACTTCTTATGGTCGAATTGAATGACCCAACTTTTGGTGGATTGTGTGTGTGTGTGTTCTTGGGTTTTTGAAATTGTGGGTTTATATATTCAATTCCAACCGATCAGTTGAGCATCCAACCGAATCAGTTGTAAGAAATTGATTTTTCTCACAAAACTTTTCTCCACTAGTTCTTGCAATGCCAAGACTAGTTTATGTCTTTTCAAAAACACTTGTTTTGTATGTATATGTATCCAAACACACTTGGTCTACCAAACATTGGTCATTATTTCTACTTCTAACTTAATAACTTAACTTAACTCATAATAACTAACAAACAATCACTCAAATAGATAAAACTATAAAATGACATAACGATAGTCTTATTAAAAAGTAAAAATGCATGAAACCTAAGAAACATAAAATAAAATTGCATGAAAATAGAAAATGTGAAACAAACTAATAGCACAAGAGGTGCTTTATTCTTGCAATCCTTCTCCATCATCCATAGAAATATTCGTTTCTAAGAATGTCTTCTCCATGATACTTGTTCGAAAGCTTCCTAGTAGTCTTTTGAGTTTTGAAACTTCTTGCAAAGTTCCTTCCGCTAGGACATGTGATGTCAAATTTGCAATGCCATTCACCATCTCCATCTTCTCGTTTGTAAATGCTAGGACCATCGGATCCCCATTCCAAGTTCTTCAATTGGACCGGTAAAGATCCAAGAAAATCTGTCAATTTATTAAACACAAAGATGTTTTTAAATGGATTAAAATAAGCCTCCATTGCTAGAGCCCTCTCCATTTCGTCCTCTATGTCAAAGAAACTAGGTGTGCATGGCCCAAATTTAGGCCTCCCATCTTCATCTCTCCCTACTTCAAAACAACCAAGGTAATCCTCCTCTTGGTCTTCATCAAAGTCATCCACATTACTACCACCTCTAGGCCTTGGGTAGTAAGTATTCTTTAAAATTCCATCATCTATGGTCATAGTTCCTTTTCCCATGTCTATCACCGCACCACACGTTCTTAAAAATGGTCTACCTAACAACAAAGGTAGTTCTTTATCAACCGCAACATCTAACACTAGAAAGTCCGCCAAGAACGCTTGGTATCCTATTTGTACTCTAACATTTCTTACCTCCCCCATTGCTTTTGCTTTAGAATTATCCGCCATGGTGAGTTTAGAATTGTTAGGTTGAGGGTCTCTCAATCCCAACTTTTGATACAAGGGGTAAGGCATTATACTCACACTAGAACCCGTGTCGGCTAGTGCATACAATGGAGTAGTTCCATTAATCTTCACCGGTAAAACAAAGTTTCCGGGATCATTCATCTTTTTAGGAAGCCCATTCTCCATTATTCTTCTTTCCTCTACCTCATCAAAACTATTATTCTCCAACTTTGATTTTGCCAACATAACTCCATCTAGCTTCTTCCTATAAACCATGTAATCTCTAAGTACCTCAATAACCGGTTTGTTCTCCATTAACTCACTTATTTTTGCTTCAAGGTTTTCCAAAATTGCTTGTTTTTGTTCTTTGGTTAAGGGTTTCTTGTTTTGTGGTGAATTTGGTTGAGTGTTGGATGATGATGATGATGATTTGTTTTCCTTTGGGGTGGAGGGTTGGGTTAATTTGTTTAATGGGGTTTTGTTTCGATTGGCTTTTCCCATCTTACAAACTTCATCCTTTCCTCCCTTAAGCGTTATCATTCCTTCACAAACATCAACTAGCATTTCATTAACATCCTTCCCTTCTTCCAAATCACTAATATTGATCCGTAACTCACCTAGTGCAAAATCAATTGTACACTTGGTAGTTATAAGAAAATTTCTACCAAAGACAACCTCCGGTTCATCGGCATTCATGTAATCCAAGACCACAAAGTTACATTTGAAAATATGACCATGTATATTCACTTTAACATCTCTCACTTCTTTCCTTCCATAGCTTCCATAATCAAGTCTAACAAAGCCAAGCTTGTTAAGCATCTCTTCCGAAATATAGTTATCACTATACTCCATGTTCAACTCCGCATCCCATGCTTTTTCTCCTTCCACCGCACAAGGTGTAGCATACCTCATGTGTGTAGCATCGTACTCCTTAGTTGGTGCCTTAGTAAAAACAACCACCT
The DNA here is from genome assembly GCA_014162995.1 of Artemisia annua. NCBI lineage: Eukaryota > Viridiplantae > Streptophyta > Magnoliopsida > Asterales > Asteraceae > Artemisia > Artemisia annua. The sequence continues at coordinate 25,175 of LBNU01039030.1, forward strand.
TTCTTTCCTTCTCCTTCTTTGGATAACACATTTCATGTGGCAAATAAGAAACATTATCACCAATAATCTCTCCTTCTTCCAAATCACTCTTAGCCTTCTCTAACATATTCTCTAACTTTTCCAAGGAATCCCCGGAATCCTTGAACATATCCTCCAAATCTTTCAAGTATGCCGAAATCTGACTTAAACTCTCCATTTCACCTAAGCAATTACTAACTGTAACATAACCATCAAAAAAAGAAAATCCAAACCATTAGCATGAGGGTTAGTTGTAAGCAAATAATTCTTAATATGAAACAAGAATAAGTATATTAACAAACTAAAACACTAAGAATTGAAAACAAACTAAAAACTAAAAAGTGCAAAAAATTTAACGAGAGTTCCAACCGGTCGGTTGGGTGTCCAACCGAATCGGTTGAAGAAATTACCACTACCAACCGATCGGTACGAACCCGTAACCGAATTGGTTGGTCATTCTGACCAAAAATATTTTTTTTAAATAAATAAATAACTAAAAATTAACTACCCTTTAATCCTACCATTAATGACTTATTATTAAAAACTCTTAATATCTCAATAATAATTAAAACTAAACATTAATTCTATTTAATTAAAAACTTAAACATTAATCATAATAACTACTTTAACTACTCATAATTACTAACATTAATAGTCTAGAAACCTAAGTAATTAACTAAAAACAGTAATTTAAAGAAAATTAACTAATAAAACTAAAATCTAAATTTTACCGAGCTGCCAACCGAATCGGTTGGTTGTCCAACCGAATCGGTTGGAGCAATCTGTCTAAAAAAAACTTTTTTCTTAAATCAATTCCGAATTATAAACAAATTAACTACTAAAATAAAGAAAACTAATCAAATCAAATTCAATCAAATCAAATCAAATCCCCGGCAACGGCGCCAAAAACTTGATGTGCATTTTTGCTAGTGCAAGTTTTAAAATTTATAAACACGATTTATCCGATTAATTCTTTAGCACATATGAGCAAGTATACTCGTCCGGTGTAATAAAGGTGGGTAAGTCGAGATCGTCCCAAGGGATTTGTTTATTTATAGTAGAACTTGTTTATTAACAAAGGTTGTCAATCCTTGTTTGTATGAATATAGTTTTAAAAAGAAATCAAATAAGAACTAAGCATATACTTGTGTATAATTCCATGATGAGGTCTAGGAGTATTATTGCAATTATGAATATAAAGTTTGGTGTAAAACTTGTTATGATGCGCAACTAAAAATGAGTAGAAATACAATCGATGATGTATGTCATGTTCTAACTACTACTAAGAATTCAATCTACTAAATGACTCCTTTCGGACATATCAAGATAGTATGACAATTCTATAATCACATGGTTGTTTAGAAAATCAACTCTTTTCTTATGAATTCCTACGAATCCTTTCGGTCCTTTTTCGTGATGAAATCTTCTCAAAATCCATTTTAATAAGTAAATAGGATGGTTGTCAAGCATCATATTCCATACTAATTCGTGCACTAATGTTTTGGAATAAAAACAAGTTGAAAATCCTTTCGGACCTATTTCCCAAAGATTGTTTTTATCAACAAATTAAGCAAGATTAGATATTACTTCAACAAACTCATAAAATAGATATGTTTTCATGCATCACCTTTTTAGTAAAAGAATACTCCATAACCAATCACATCATACACACAAGTATATCACAAATTACTCCATAGCAATCATAAATAAACACAAGTAGATAATAAAACTTTCATTAAACGTAAAGTAACAATTGTTCATTATAAGAATCAAGGTGTACCTAGTCTTGAGAATTACAATGACAAGAATCACGTGGAACTATAGCAACCACACTCTAGATAAACTATTCACCACACTAGTGAACAATTCCCAACTCGAACCAAAGATTGAGACTTTACTCAACTCTTTCTGACGTTTTTCAAACTTAGTAACCTTAGAAAATGAACTAGTAACACTTTAGTGTAACAATAATATTGATAAAAGATGGTACATGTAATCTAGAGGCTAAGTACTCATTATATAGCCTCATAACTCTTCTCTTCCAAGCAAAAACGTCCCATGATAGTTAATAACCAGAAATGATCAGCCACCAATGATTATGGGGAGTAAATACACCTTTAAATGCAATTTTGTAACAGCAGTCGTTCCCCAACCGATCGGCTAGAGGTCCAACCGATCGGTTGGAGCCTTTTGGTCAAATTCCAGCCGATCCGGTTGCGGGTTGCAGCTGATCGGCTGGATGCCTCCACTATGTTGTTTCTTTGACTTTTCTTCACCATTCTTTTCGCATGTGTTTCCTTTCTTCGTGGCATGTCTTGGTACATCAGAACTTGATATTTCTTTGGTAAATATGTATAGAAAGCTTGTCTATATCAAATCCTATGTCCATGCGTTAATTTCATCCTTCTCTTCCATTCGAATCTTTCCCCAACAAGCATTATCACTTCATTTCTTCACTTTTAAGCATCTTTTCACTACTTTTGGCTATATTTGCATGTATAAACACTTTTCCACGATTAAGTAACAAATGTATACAAATATGACCAATTTTCATACGAAAAACCAACAATAACGCTTCTAAAAACATGTTAATTTTGAGCGTTATCAGGAAGATGTTTGGGTCATTAAGAGCAAGATCCTGAACTGGTTGATCGTCCACATTAGCATCAAAGGAATTCCCTTCATCACCAGCAAGAAATAGCAGTTGTTCCTCATCCAATAGAATTCCATTTTCTTGAGCTTGCATCAGCAGCATCTTATCTTTGAAGTAGTCGGAGTTCTGAGGACGTTTTGGTTCAGTTCAGTTTCTTGCAATGTGACCTAACCCACCACAGTTGTAGCACTTGATTTGTCTTCCTTGTCCATGATTGCCATTACCCATTCTGTTCTGAACATTTCCTCGGACATTTTGTCTTCCTTGAACCACAACACGCCCATCTTCCACAACAGCAAGATTACGTGGATTCGATGAGGTTTTGAGTTGATTGTTGGTTTGAGGAAGAGTGCTTCTGAAGTGTTGAACCAACAGTGAGACTTGATTGGAGAGATTATCAATTCTCTTGTCCATGTAGGAATTCCCCGATTCTTGAGGATTAGTCTTGACACTTGCTGATTGCATGGAGGTTTGACCAAGAGAGGACTGATTCTGTGTTGCTTGAGCAGTGGTTGGAGGATTGATTAAGTCAGCTGAGAATTGTTTGAGTCCATGAGCACTGGAGATTAGAGCAAGAGGATCATTTGACGGATGAAACTTCTCTCTTAGCTGACGATCATACATGGTATGTTTCTCATGTTGTTGCAGATAAGCATAGAGTTGCCCATAATTGGTGTTTCTGAGTCCTTTGTTTAGCTTCACAGCTTTGACAAACCGATCCCATTCTGGTGACATGTTATTGACGAACTTTGAGTTGAGTTGGATGTTGGGCATTGTCATTCTGATCATTCTCATGTTGTGGAATCTAACATAGTAATCATTGATGCTTTCACCAGGGTTCATCTTAAAATGCTCGAAATATTCGTTGAATTGAGACTCACGATCTTCCTTTGTTAGTTCTGAACCAGCTAGCAACATTTTGACGTTGTCCCAAACGGCTTTGGCATCAGTGTTGAAGTTAATTAGCTTGTAGATGTCCTTCGGCAGCCCTTGTACCACAATGTTTGAAGCTCGAATGTAAGCATCATATCGTTTCTTTTCCGCTTCATTCAGATCATTGTATGTATGAGGTCTGTCAATTCCAAAGGTGACAGTCCCATCATCACTAGTGGAGATGACATCTCTAGTAGTACCCATTTGAAACGGCCCTTCATCTATTGATCTCAGAATGTTCTCCCCATTTTCTTTCCCTTGACAATACAAACGAATTCTTTGTGACCAAGACTCATAATCAGTTCTGTCTAGCATTGGAGGTCGAGTGTCAGAACCAGCAGCTTGGATATCATCAATAGATGTTACAGTAGTCATGATGACAAGGTCTTAGACGGGATTTTACAATACACGTGACTTAAACTGAGAAATCGATTCTTTCCCGGGATTTTACTAAAGTCAACCAGGAAAACCGCTAAGATGAGTAAACCACTGGTACAGTAACCGCTGAAAGAAAACCGCTGATATAATAACCGCTGAAACTTAACCGCTGGAATAGTAACCGCTGATTATTAAACCGCTGATAATAGTAAGCGCTGACAGAGTAACCGCTAGTAAAGTAACCGCTGGAGATTAACAGCTGAAACAGTACAAAGTACCGCGTTATGTTTGCTGACCAAATGTACTAACCGCTAATACTTAACCGCTGAAACCCAAGTTAACCGCTGCGAAGAACACCTTAACGTAGAGCAAACCGCTGCCAAGAAAAAGGGTCCAAAACAACTCGTACACTTCTCAAACGTTAGATTTAGTCCAACCAACTGATAAACTAGATGAATCTAACCCCTCTAATCCTAGAAGTACAAGAAAGAACACAAGAATCACCACGAACAAGCTCCAAAATGAGTAAAAACCACCCTAAACTGTTAGAAACCAAAACAAACCATACACCACAAGTCCTACAATCCCTAGGATGTAACCATGGCTCTTGATACCAATTGTAGAACACTAAATAAGATCACAAACACGTTTAATACTTGTGGTTTGGTTCGTCGGATTAAAGAAAGAAAAGAAGAAATGTAGAGAGAGAAAGTTAGAGAGAGAAAGAGGTGATTCCTTATAGAGAAAACCAAAAAAAAAAAGAAAATAGATTATGAGAAGGCTTACCCTCTCCAAGGATGGAGAGGGTATTTATATGTACATGGGTTTTTGCCACTTGGGCGTGCCACTTGGGCTGCGGATCAGGTATACAGTGGGTAAAGACCCGTCCTTCTTCCGCGAACTAATCTACTTCTAAACTACGTTTTACTAACTAACATAACTACTACGAGCTAAACAATGCTTAATCATATCTGGGGGTGACTGAATCTTTCTCATACAAAAATCGTATTCCTAACAGTTATTAGTATGTAGATTAGAAGTAGTTAGTATTCGTGGAGTCGGGTTTGGTCTTTACCCACTGTCAGCCCGATCCACAGCCCGTAGTGGCAAAACCTTGTACATATAAAATCCCTCTCCATCCTTGGAGAGGGTTGAACCTTCTCTTATCTATTTTCTTTTTTTTTTGTTTCTCTCTCTCTCTCTAAGGTTCCATTCTCTCTCTCTTTCTCTCTCTAAACTTTCTTCTCTTCTACTTCTTCTCTTTATACTATTCGATCAATAAACACTAAAACCATACATGTTATAATATGAGTATCCTACAATTGGTATCAAGAGCCAAGGTTACATCTTAGGGCCTTGCATATTCGGATTTGTTGTGGTTTTGGTGGTTTTAGTTGGTTAGAATAGTTTCTCTAGAAATCACCTTGGTTTGATCTTATTAGTGTTATACGATGTTTTATGGATGTACTTTTGTAACTAGGGGTGTTAGTACTAGTTAGGATTCCAGTTGGTTTGGCTACCTCGTTAGTTAGTTTGAAGTTTGAGTGGTTTTAGGTAGTTTTTCTTTATAGCGGTTTGCTCAACTGGTCGTGTTCTTCTTAGTGGTTTGCTCACCTGGTTCAGCGGTTTGTTCCTGCAGCTAGTTCCTTTTGCCATTTTGGGACATACAGACAAACTGCTAGATAGTGATGTGTTTGGAGGTTAGTGGTCAGCGGTTAGTACAGTCTTGGCGTTTAGTGATTCCTGCGGTTAATTGGTTAGCGGCTTGTTCCAGTTCTTGCGGTTTGTTCCTATAATATGGCGGTTAGCTCAGATTAAATTTCCGGTTAACTATATCAAGTGGTTACTTATTGCAGCGGTTAATTTATTTTTGCGTCTACCCATAGACTAGCGGTTACCTCATGTGATTTTGGCCCAGCGGTTAGCTCTAAGCACCGTTTATCTTTGTGTCCTATCTAAACAAGACGCTGCCCAAATCACATTCTTGGCAGCGGTTAAAGTCAACAAACAACCGTGTACCAATCTCATATAATCACCAAGACTATTCTCTAACATCAACTCAAAGGATAATATCAAACATATAGTAAAAGGATCTCAGATTCGTGTTTCATAGTTAAAAGATAAACAAAGATATTTAGTCTTCATCTTTCTTTACATTCGGTGACCACAAATATTAGAGAAAAGATAAAGAAAACCATCAAGGTCTCAGCTCTTCTCTCGTGTTTTTATCTGTAATTTCAGACCTTGAAGGTCAATTTCACGAAAAGAATAAACCATCATCGATCTAATTTGTGAAGACAAGCTACATCTTTATTTTTGAAAGTCATAAGAGAAAGAACATAACAAAGCAGATCCTATCAAAGCTGGGCTTCTTTGTTTTATACGAAACTTCAAAACAAGAACAAATCATTACTGATTCATTCCTATTTCTGTTTCGATTAGACAAGAAGGATAAAATCATAAGTGATCTCAGTTTTGCTCATCACGTTTCAGTCTTTAAAAGACTTTCATGTGTGAACTTTAAACAATCATCGATCTTGATTAGAAGACATAAATCTTCTATTAATATTCGAACCATAAAGGAAGCACAAAACTATTAAAGTTCTTACCCCCTTTCATTCGATCTAATCAAAATCAAAAAAACATGAAAGAAAGTTAAAACCTACCGTGTTCAATTTGTTGTCCAAGAAACAAAGGTGATTAAGAACTCGTGTTGTGCTGTGTTCGGAGTGACTTGAGGAACACAAGGGACGTTGGTTTTCTTTTTTCTTTTTTTTCTGATGTGTGAGAATGAGGTGGTGGCTGCATTCTGTGTTAATGATGGTTAGGGTTTGGATGAATGAGATTAGTGTGTCTTTATACACGATTTATTAGGGTTTATTGGATTAGGATTGGGCTTTTACTTGTTTCTTCTTGGGGCCGATCTTAGACAGGATTGTTGTTACTTTTAATTGGGCTTGTGACTATTTTATGAGTTGTTGGGCTGGACGACTTGGAAGGAATAGACGGGTTTTGGGATTTTGGTGGACGGTATTTGATTTTAACAAGGGATGAATTTTTGTGAGTATTTGGGAATATAATTTCTGGACAACGGTTTTCTTTTCCAGCTTTTATTCGAGGTTGTGATTCTTTGAGGTTATGCGGTTTCATTATACACCATCATCGTGCTAATTCTAGTGAAATCGTGATCGGTTCACCAATACTCAGTTGTCAATACATATTCATCATCTCACACAAATATCTTCTCAACCCTAAGTATGTTGTATCGACTTCACACATTATTGATTGATTCTCCTGCTTACATCGCCATAATCACGGTTTCTTCTTGATTTTGTAAAATCCTGGTAAAGAATCTATTTCTCGGTTTAAATCATAGAATTGTAAAATCCCGTGCTAGTTCACAATCATGTCTGCTAATTCAGTTTCTGTCATCTCTGAGATACTAAAATTGTACGACATGATCGATGAACATAAGACTTCCAACATAGTACAACAGAAAAATGGCTTTGAATCTGAAACTACTAAAATGGAATCTTTGTGCTCTAACTCACATGAGAGATAAGTGCAACAGCCACAACAAGTGCTTCATGATGCAAATGAAAGTTGCATAGAATGTTTTCGACAACTTCATTCACACCTCTCGAAACTTTTAGAGGGAACTGGATTCAAGATGGGATTCGAACGTGCATTTGCAACACTCTTTGGTCAAGATGTTGAGGATTTTACTGACACAATGATTCTCACCTTAGATCAACTACAACAACAATGTTAGGATCATAGTTTTCAACTATTCAGTCAAGTCTCGGTCATTTCAGTAATTGTAATAGGTTGCTAGAATTATCATAATTAGCTACGTTATTTAGTTACTCGTATGGTTTATGTTTAAGTCTAATAAGATGTCCAATGGGCCTTGAAAGCCCACGACTTAGAAGATAGGGAAGGAAGGAAGTGTTGCCCTATCCCTCTCCTATAAATAGGACATCATGTATCTCATTACAATTGTTGGTTAATTTCATATCTTAAGTAAACTCTTG
>LBNU01039030.1:39382-52988 GCA_014162995.1 Artemisia annua
AGGATGTAGTTGCTACCCCTATAGTTAAGCCCAACAATCCTAAGAACTTGCCTTCACTTAGCGAATTCACTAAGAAGAAAGCGCGATCTAGTTGGAAGTGGCAGCGTTGGTTAACTAAGATGCATAATTTTGCTTGGATTCCTAAAACTGTTATATCATGTGTTGCTAACCAACTGGAACCCACTACTTCATTGGGTTCCACCCTTTCCTTTGTACCATCGTCGTCTCCTTCGTGTGATGCAGGTGGTGCAAATCATTCTCTGGATTGTTGATAGCGGGTGTACCCGACATATGACAGGCGATCTCAAACTGTTAAGAAACTTTGTATCAAAGTTCATTGGTACTGTCAGATTCGGGAATGATTACTTCGCTGCTATTATGGGGTATGGAGATTATGTCAGTGGGAATATTGAAATCAGCCGTGTATACTATGTTGAAGGTCTTGGTCACAATCTCTTTTCAGTCGGTCAGTTTTGTGACGGTGACTTAGAAGTTGCATTCAGGGAGAAAACTTGTTTCGTACGTGATCTACAAGGGAACGATCTAATGTCCGGCACTCGCAGCAACAGTCTTTATACCATTTCAATGTCTGATATGATTGCTTCCTCTCCCATCTGCTTACTTTCTAAGGCCGAATCTACAAAATCATGGTTATGGCATAAACGAATGTCACATCTCAACTTCAAAACCATGACTGATCTGGCTCGACACAAATTGGTTGAAGGACTCCCCAGATTCAGATACGCTAAAGATCACCTTTGTCCTGCTTGTGAACAAGGGAAGAGCAAACGTGCACATCTTGCTTCAAAACAAGAACCCAGTACGGATCATGTTCTTCAGCTATTACATATGGATTTGTGCGGACCAATGAGAGTACAAACGATCAACGGGAAACGTTACATTCTTGTCATAGTAGACGACTTCTCAAAATGGACTTGGGTCTACTTTCTTCGTACTAAAGACCAAGCTCCATCCATGATAGTCACTTTTCTCACCAAAATTCAAGTTCAGCTTAGAAACACCGTCAGAATCGTCAGAACAGACAATGGAACTGAATTTAAGAATCAAACCCTTCGGGATTATTTTGAGAAGGTAGGTATTGTTCATCAAACATCTATTGCTCGGACTCCCGAACAAAATGGCGTGGTCGAAAGACGAAACCGTACTTTAGTGGAAGCCGCCCGCACAATGCTGATCAATGCACAACTACCAGACTATCTTTGGGCAGAGGCCGTCTCAACAGCATGTTATACCCAGAATCGATGTATGATCAACAAACGACACAATCGCACACCATATGAACTTGTCCACAAACGTAAGCCCAATGTTCAACACCTTCATGTCTTTGGTGCACTATGTTACCCGAACAACGATCGTGATGACTTTGGAAAGCTTAAAGCTAAGGCTGATGTAGGAATCTTTATTGGTTATTGTGAAAATTCTAAGGGGTTTCGGATATACAACCGTCGGACCAGAGAGATTCAAGAGACTATACACGCTAATTTTGATGAGCTCACTGATATGGCTTCTGAGCGCAACAGCTTAGGACCCGAACTTAACCGTTTAAATTTCCCAGATCGTTCAGATGCACCTTTACCTTTAACCCGTCAAGAATTGGAAACGCTGTTCACTCCACTGTTTGATGACTCTTTTGAGATTCGTGCACAAAATGTATCCACCGATTCCGCTGCTCAAACTGCCACTATTCCAGTGCCTGATACACCCGTTACTACAACTACTGTAGAAACTGATGCACCTCCAACAGATTCACCAACAGCAGATGAACAGACAGACTCCAACTCATACAATGCACCTGAAGATCTGAATCAACTTGAAGTACCCGAACCTGCAAATTACGATCCCAATGCATTCTTTAATCCGTTTGCACCGACTCCCAACCTTTCCGATATTCCAGAGTCGTCAACACGGGACTTGGAATCGACTAATGTGCAGCAGTTCCATAACCCTCACCCGTCAACACATCATTGGACACGTGATCACCCAATTGTCAACATTATTGGTCATCCCCAAGCTCCAGTGATGACTCGACAGAAACTTCACTCCGATGCCGAACACTGCATGTATGCACTCACCATCTCTCATGCCGAACCAAAAAGCATCAAGGAAGCAATGACACATGATAATTGGATTGAGTCTATGCAAGAAGAATTCGACCAATTCAAGAGACTAGAAGTCTGGGAATTAGTTGAAAGACCGGATGGAGTTTATGTGATTGGACTTAAATGGATATGGAAGAATAAGTTGGACGCAGAAGGTAATGTCATACGCAACAAATCCCGATTGGTAGCTAAAGGTTATAGTCAGGAGGAAGGAATCGACTTTGAAGAATCTTTCGCACCCGTGGCTAGACTTGAAGCTGTACGGATTTTTCTGGCATACGCTGCTCACAAAAACATGATCGTGTACCAAATGGACGTCAAAACAGCATTTTTGAATGGTCAGTTACGTGAGGAGGTATACGTCAGTCAGCCGGAAGGATTTGTAGACCCAGAGCATCCAAACCATGTCTATCGACTTAAGAAGGCTCTCTACGGTCTCAAACAAGCCCCCAGGGCATGGTATGACAAACTTACTGCTTTCTTACTTGCTAATGGTTTTACCAAAGGTTTGATAGATCCAACTTTATTTATCCAAAGACACGGGGAAGACGTTTTAATCGTACAAATTTACGTAGACGACATTATTTTTGCATCTACTAACAAAAAGTATTCTAATGCTTTTGCAAAATTAATGAAACTAAACTTTGAAATGTCAATGATGGGTGAACTTACGTTCTTTCTAGGATTACAAGTTCATCAATCTCCCCGTGGTATTTTCCTAAGTCAATCAAAATATGCTCTTGAAATAATAAAGAAACATGGAATGACCAGTTGTGACACATACAATACCCCAATGTCAAACACCACTAAGTTAGATGCGGATTTACATGGGAAAATGGTAGACCCCACAAAATACCGAAGTATTATTGGGTCGCTCATGTATCTAACCGCTAGCAGACCGGATATTGTATTTGCTGTGTTTATGTGCTCTCGCTATCAGTCGCGTCCTACTAAACGTCACCTCAATGAGGCTAAACGAATCCTTCGATACGTGAAAGGAACCATTCACATGGGGATCTTTTTCATTTCGTTTCGTACTTTTATTTCATTTAGTTCACAAATGCAAGCACACGATCTCGTTCAACACTTTGGTCTCTCAAAATTTTCCATATTTTTACGACCAAAGGTTGAGGGGGAGAATGTTCGTCAAAATTTCTCAATTTTACTCAAAAGACGTGCACTTGCATTTTGTTTTAAAACAAAAGACTTTTTGCTTTTAATTTTAGTGGTAATTCACGTATTACAGTTACGTCAATTAAATTTGACATTTCTTCCTATTAGGATATACCTTAGATGTTATTGTTGCCATAAGTCGTTATCTTAACCGTTAAAACAAATATCTAGGACGTATTATAGAAAACATGTAGTTTAGGGACTAAAGTTGCCAAGTTGTGGAAATTTGAAAATATCTCACATGCACCCCCCCCCCTTTTTTCATTATCATCAAACAAAAACACTTTTTTCTCTCTAACTCATCACACGGCCAAGAATCAAACCGCTAATCCGTTCTATAAATCTTCAAAAGGTAAATCATTTTATGATCTTTACATTAATATAACATAGGGTTTTCAAGGAATTGGAAAATTAATGGTTAGATTTAGCGTAGGATTGATTTCGAGAGTTAGGGTTTACGTAGGCTATAGAGATCATAGATTCTTGTTGTTTAAGTTGATTAGACATAGGGCTTTTGTTCCTTTAAACGTGTCTATCATGCTAGAAGACTCATATCATAACTTACAACATGAATTAATGATTCTCGATGTTCCTAGTTCTCGATGTGTTGTGTTCTTGAAAGATAATGATGTTTTGTTTGATATTAGTGGTGGGAATAGTATGTTATATTGATAAGAACATGCCTGTATACTTGAATTGTTACAAATTTCATTCGAGGTATGATCTAGATGTTCTTAGGGTTCCGTAGATTTGGGTATTTTTTTGATGTGTTGTTGTTTGTTCTAATTCAGTGCTCATAACATGTTCTAATATGCTTGAATTGCATGAAATCAGTGATATAAGAACATGATTATACATAACTTGTAATCTAGATAGATTAGGGTTTATACGTGTTTTCGAAAACATGCATATGGTTGATATTTGTGTTCTTAACATTGGTTATGTGCTTATTTGCTTCAGGTTCACACAAGGATTCAACATCATAACACAAACGTATGTGTACCTGAGTTCTCGAAAATTCTTGTATAAGAATTTTCGAAAAGTGATTTTTATTGAGAACATTTATCAAGATCCTTCGATAAGTTATCGAGAAACCTCATAATTTAGTTATCGAGATCTCTTTATAACTTATCGAAATCTCTCAATAAGTGTTATCGAAATCACAAGGTTTTCGAAATCCCTGATTTATCGAGATCATGGAAAACTGTCTTATCGAGATCACTGGATTCAAGTTATCGAGAACATTTGTCTGACTAGTTATCGAGATCTTTCAGTTTGAAAGTTATCGAGAACTCTCAATACAAATGTTATCGAGATCACTGAATTGGAGAGTTATCGAGAACACAGATTTACAAGTTATCGAGATCACACTTAGAATAATTTTTGAAAAGTTTGTATAACATGTAAACTTTATAAAAACTAAGTTGTATTCTTGTGAACTTGTATTCATGTGTATGTGACCATTGCATCATTAACTTGTGGATGTTTAGTGATTGTATAATCTATTAGATGTACTTAATTTGCATAATGTGTTTTGAATGCTTATCGTTACGTCTTAGATTATATGCAATTTATCATCGTCATAACAACATCTCACGTGTTTAATGAACTTTGCATGCAAAATGGAATATGAATGGCCTTAAGTATCAAACTCGAACGTTAACTTACAAACTAACAAGTTGAATGTTTGATCTTATGACATTACATTTTCAGTACACAATGGCTCAACAACAACAACAAGGAGAAAATGCACCAGCACAGAACCTTCCACTCATCACTCTTGGTGAAATAGTTCCTGCTGACTACAATGTTACTATTGGCAACAACAACGCTCGCATCGACTTCAACAAGCTCAGAATTACTGAAGATTCTTGCAGGATAGTCAAAGACGTTCTTTTGGCACATCCATGTAAGAGCATGCTAACGAAGTCTGCTTCTGTTCCAACCTTCTACATCCACCAATTCTGGCACACTGCTAAGGTCAACTTGGACGATGCTTCATTCAAAGTCACTCTTGAACGACAAGAGTACGAAGTTGATCTTGATGTTCTAAGGACGGTTCTCATGCTTCCTACTTCCGAAGAGTATGAACCAATGATGACGGAGATTGAAATACTCGACTACATGATTCAGCTTGGTTATGATCTAGAAGAGTCCTCCAAATTGATATTGTCCAAATTCAACGTCAAGTATCTACCTCAACCTTGGAGAACTTTTTACATGCTAATCATTAGATCAATCACGGGACGGAAAAGTGGTCATGAACATCCCCGACTATCCCATCTGCAAGTATTCTGGGGGATGATGAGCAAGGCTAACATAGACTTTGCCGACCCAATCATGAGCGACATCGTCTTTCAGATCCACACAACTGGTCGAACCATGATTCCTTTCTTGAGGTTCACCAAAATGCTCATTGACTACCTCTGCGGCAAAACTCCTGAGTTTCGCCAAAGAATGTTTGACCGTACCGAAGACAAGCACAATGTTGTGGACGATTACAAGATTGCTTTCGTCAAGTCTATTCAGTTCACTCCAAGGACTAGTGGCGTGAGAATACCAGACAATCTTCTGAATGACAAAATTCTTGTATCTTCGAACTACCGAATCTACGACTTGGCCTACAAAGCCGGGAGAGTAGGCATTTCAGAAACCGAAGAAATTCCTAGATACATAAGGGAAACTCGCAGCCAGAGAGGTGCAAAATCTGGAAGCACCGGCAGTACTCCAACTTCTAAACAACCTAAGTCCAAGCCTGCTGCAACCCCAAAACGAAAAGTCATTAGGAAGAAAGTCGCTACACCTGAACCATCACCACCACCATCAGAAGCTAGTGGGTCAGAATTTGGCTCTGAAACCGAAACCGAAACTGATGAAGAAGGGGACTATGAAAGAAGGTATACAGCTCAAGAGGATCCTGAACTCGAACTGGCAAAACAATTAAGTCTAGGAACACTCTCTGAGCAACAACAACAACCTAGAGGAAAAGGAATAGTCATCCGTGAACCTGGGCATGATGATGAAGAAACTGTACAACCTGAACCTGAACCCTTGCCTGACAAAGGTAAACTGAAAAGCATTATCGTTGACACACGAAACCTGGAAAAGGAAGAGCAGAAAAAGCTCAAATTGGCTGCTCGTCTCAACCTTCAACTACTACAAGCTCATCAGCAACAACTTGAACTCCAAGCTAGAGAAGGTGGTTCTAGCCGTACCATGATATCTCCAACAGCAACTGAAACAACAACCGAACAACCGGAAAAGGATGCTGAGGGAAACACTATCATGAAAGACGCTGGAGAAGAAAAGGCTGCAGATGAACAACCAAAGGAAACTGAGACAACACCTCCAGAGTTCGAAGCCATAGGTCAGGAAGAAAAGGAGTTGACTGAGAAAATATTGGAGGAAACGGCAGAGGAAAATCTTGATGATCAGCCTAATAATCAAGATCAAGATGAACAATTCTTCGATGCCGACATGCCATCACCGCCAAAGGAAAGGTCTCCGACACCCGAACAACCTCCAATCCCTCAAGCAGAATCAGTCAAACAAGCAGAATCATCATCATCATCAGACCAGTCACCACCACCATCACCAAAAGCAAAGTCAATTCCAATACCGAGAATGAAGAAAGCTAGTCTGAAAACAACCAAGGCATTTTTACGGGCAAGGCATGCTGCGGGAACTTCAAGAACTAGGAGAACACCACAACAACACGATGGTGATCTTCAAGTCCAAATGAAGAAGATGACAACATTGGTTGCTCAGCTCTCAGATGAAGTAAAAGAGCTAAAGCAGACAAAAGCTCAGGTTGATAAGTACAAGCAAGCTGATATGAGTAAGATGATCAGAAAATACACCAATGACTACTTGGCTGAGAATCTCGTGACTGCAGTATCTCCAGAGTTGTTTGAACTTCTGAGACCCATCAGAAAAGAGCTGAACACCAGGATTCAAGAAAACATCGTCAAAACGCTTCAGTCAACACCTTTCTACCTTCAAACGAACAGGCCTCCTACTGAGCCTGAGGATCTAACCGTAGAACAACTGGAAACTTTGTTAGCTTCCAAACTCACTGAGAAGGAAGAAAAGACCGATGAAGAAGCAGCATTGCTTGAATCCCTAAGGGCAACCGAGTCATGCAAAGAAGCCGCTGGCAGACGCAAACGTCCTAGGAAAGACGATGATCCGGACACAGACTCACAACGTAAGAGAACCAAGTCTAGCCGCGAACCATCATCATCCAAACAACCACCAGCATCAAAGGCTTCCACCCGCAAACCGCAAAGTTCAGCATCCAAGTCTGGACCCACAGCAGCAGAAGAACCATTCATGCTTCATCACGATGATCAACAGGAGGAACCACAACCTGTATCCACTCAAACTGAATCTCCTGAACCACAAGCTAGACCATCATCAACAACTCAGACTGAAAAGTCTAAGGGAAAGAAGCAGAAGAAGCACTCCAAACGTTTCACATGGTTAGATGCTCCTGAGGTTCCTGAATCAGACTGGGTTACCACAATGATCAAAGCTCATCCACCGCTAGAAACCGAAGAACCACTCCCGGGCAACACTATACAATACGCTCAGAGTATTCTATCGGGTCTTCAGCTGGAGAAGTTGACAAAAGCTGAACTAAAGCGGATCAACAAGGATGCTCGTGACTTTCTTAAGGCACGATCAGGAAACAAAATAGAGCTGGACTACCATTTGCAGAACATTGCATCAGCTTTATCAGACTCCTTTGATTGGCTTAATCCGGAAAGCAACTTTGATGCACATGGAAAGCACAACGAACCGTATTTCACTGACTGGACCAAACCTTTGCCTCTTCAAGGCTTTTCTGATAAGCCTAGAATTATGTATCGGTTCTTCTTCAACTACGATCTCCGCTACCTGCAACACGACATCAAAGCCTCCAAAGATCGCTACAAGTCTTCATTAAGGATTTCAGTACCAGCTGCTCGCTATGAGATTCCAAACATTGAAGAAACCGCTCCTATTTTCAGCAACTCTATTGTGGAATACAATAGAGCGCTTTGTTTGGAATTCAGAACTGGTCGGAACGACGAAAGCTCGGCTAAACTCACAGACGTGAACGTACATCCGGTGATGTGAAGCACAAAGGCCGAATCGTCGCAATCATGCAAATCCTGGAAGACAAACGGTTTGATTATGTCTACATGAAGGAAATAGTGGTTAAGAGGCAAGATGAACAGCTCTACAAGTTTTGTGAAACCGATTTCCCACATCTTTATCTAGATGACGTAGAAGATATGTATCTGGAGAAAGTTCAAGGAAGAATGAGGGGCTTCCCAACGTCAACTCAGTACAACTTCATCTCTTCCTTGCTCATGTACATAAGGAAACTGATCATCCGTGAACGTGTAGAAGATCTGCGGTTAGGTGTCGAAAGCTACCAGAATCACCTCAACTTGACCAAACCACAACTCATGATCGAAGAACTACATGACGCATCTCAGCTAATGATTCTCCAACAACCAAAGTTCGGGGTTACTTACCTCAACTCAAAGCATCAGCTACGGTTCATGCGGTTCGACGAGCTTCATAAGTTCTGTGATGTTACCTTGCAACGAGTTCGTGATGGTTTAGTGGAGAGATTGACGGACGATCTAAACAAGGTGAAAGAAGGAAAGCATACCCGTTGGAATTCTAGCACACGAAGAATGGTAAAGAACTTTATCCATGCCATTGAAGAAAGGCTCAACCGNTCTTAGACATAAGCTTTTGGTATAACCTTTCGGTATTTCTAAATTCATTCTCATTTATTAAGCTTTGTACACATAACAGTGCACAACCCATACCTTGTAAAAAAGGACCCTTTGTACGCTTCATGCTAACAATTCCTGAAGATAAGGAGCGAAGGCCCTTCTTACTTTTGAGTAGAATTTTTAGAACTTTCAGATTTTCCACAATTCTACTCAAAAGACAAGTATTCACCCAATGAGTATCAACAAGTTGAGGGGAGACTTGTACCAAAACATCATTCTGTAAATCTCAAATCTTATGATAACCCCACTAAACCAAAAAGCATATTTAATCAAAATCGTTTGCAAAACAATATTCGATAGCTATTTTTAAGGGGATAAAACAAGAAGTGATTAAAATATGATGTTCCAAGTGGTATCGCATTCCACTCGACTCAGTAATGACCCAAGATATTGACGAAACAAAAACTGTTAATATTTCGAAAGGATTTATCCGAGTAGATTGTTACCGTTTCGAGAAACTCTTCAGACGTTTACTTTGACGGTCTAACTTCCTTTATGAACTGTTTTACAAGCTTCAGGTAGTTATTAGGCTAGTTTCACCTAAAAACTGACAATGCATTCCTTAACTAAGCAACGTAACGCGCTGTCCCGGGCTACATGTCCTATTAAGAGGTGGGATCAATTCTAAAGCTGCTTAACTTCCTCCCGCATGTGCTTATTTTCCGCAAAATATCATAAGCACGATGTGGACGGTGATTATTTCATAAAAGAATAAAAACCCTCAAAGTGTTATAAAATGTTTTTGTATTCACAAACACTTTGAGGAGATTTTCAAGATGAATGCGTTTCAAAAAGCACACTCAGGATAGTCATGGATTATAAGGCTGATTAAGCGTTAGGAGATAGCCGCTTCCTACGAAAAACGAGTGAATGAATGGAACGGAGAAAGCAAGGTTGAAGAATTAAAAAGAAACGTTATGAAAAGCGTGAAAAGAAATGACCCTCCAAATTATTCATCCGTAGGGAAGACACCGGATCAGGATTCATATGCTACTGGTTGTTGCTAAGACGACACCGAAATTGAAGATAAAAGACGTCATGTACCAGTGACCCCATGCACCGTTAACCTTCTAAGCCCACCTCGGGTATCTCTCAAAATGAATACTTGTTTCATGTCTCATGGGGAACCTTGTTAATCTATCGACCATTCGTATTTAGAGTTGGTTGATATTGAAACAGGAGACCCTGCCCAATTCCCGCAGTAGGAAACCATAAGTTGCACTAATTGAGTCTAGAGCCACAAGATACGTCAAAGATCTCTTAGGAACACTTAGTAATCTTTACATTGGGCTTTGTCCTACATCAGATGGACACCAACTTGAAAAAAAAAATTATCGAGTCCTCGCAGCATCTTAGCAATCTGCCTGGAACGTTCATGAGGGATACTTAAATATTTCTCGAGATGATTGAACGGAAATCCTCCAGGGGTCAACATCAAACAGCCCTAACAGCCAGGTCACTTCAGTAATTCCTCGGTGGGTTACGCTAGTGGTCTATGATGCTTCAAAAGGTCTACAGTCATGGGGTGATCTCCAGCGACTTCACCTAATCGTGGCGTGCTACTTAGTTGTGCCGTGTAAGCTCCTTAGGGGGTATCCGATTAGGAGACGGCCTTGCGCGAATTAGAGAGAGTCTTCACAAGTATGCGTGATGAATTTCTAGTTTCAAAACCTGTAAGGTACCGGGTTGCTATTATTGCCTAACTGTTGCTATTTTCAGGTACAAATGCCATTCTTGAACACCAACTTCCACGGTGCTCATACATACATCCAATGCCAAAAGAAATGCTCGATGCAACATCCACAGTCTAAAGAATAGATTCTACGACAACCAATCATGAATCTTCAACAACAAAGACAAAGGCTACGAATGCATAACTGACAACACAGTCAAAGATGTAGAGCATGTCGGAACGGAGCGAATCCATTGGAAGATACCGAAAGTGACGGCGGTGGCGGATTACAACATCATCTCTCATGTTTCACATCAAACAAAGACAAAGAACATAAACGATGAATCACTTCGTGACTACAATCATTTTGAAGACGTCTAAAGCCTACAAATGCTCAAACAGTTAAAGTCCAAAGACAAAGACGTCAAGCAATCCTCGATCGACCGTGACGAACTTCGCGTATCCTTCCACAATTCCTTCTGATGACTGATCCTCTAGGGGGAGATTGTTAGCATCGATAGTTTCAACTATGTCAGTTCAGTCCGGTCCGCGTCATTCAGTAATGTAAAACTAGGTTTGCTAGGAATTATCATAATTAGCTACGTTATTTAGTTACTCGTATGGTTTATGTTTAAGGGTACGAATAAGATGGTCCAATGGCCTTGAAACCCCACGACTTAGAAATAGGAAGGAAGGAGCTGTGCCCATCCCTCTCCTATAAATCTAGGAACATCAGCGTATCTCATTACAATTGCTTGGTTAATTTCAATCTTAAGTAAACTTCTTGTTCTTTCATCTTTCATCATTGTTATTAATCAACCAAGTCTAATTCTCATTCTCATTCTCTTATAAGATTACTTGTGTTTTACTAATATTGGTGACCTAACGTAACAAACAACTTGACCAAGGAAAATCTTGCAAAATGGGATCCATGGCTGCCCTTTGTGTGATTGACAAACAACTCCAAGTGTTCTTTGATTCAAAATTCACTCTGGAGTATGATTATTATAGTGAGATGACTAAAAGGTGTTTTGCTAATCACACGGGAATTGAGGTTGACACGTTCAGAGATACACTCATCCAACTCATGGGTAATGTTAAGGCGTTCACTGAGGAAAGAGCACAACACAAACTTTTGGACGACGACAAAGTGAAGGCATCTATGGTGCAATCATGTGTGGTATTAATGACACGGGTAAAGCTTTGGATGCTGGGTCAGTTGTCACGATGTGCAAAGAATCAGAGACTGATAAGCTTGACACTACCAGCAGTTCAGTGACTCCAGTCACCCATGGCATGGATGCAGATCTTAGACCGGCTAATGAACAAATGTCATGTGCTGAGGTACCTATAACTGTTCAACAAAATGTGCTCTCTAATGAACGACAACATACTGATCAAATCAAACTCAATTATGACACAAATTTGTTGGAAAAGACTGATAGCAATACCATGTCTAATTCAACAAATATGAGTCATAAAGGGGGAGAAAGTGATCAGGATGCTGAACGTGATAAATTGTTAAGTTTTGTGTTGACGGCTGATGCTGTTAAATCAAATGATATGGTTGATAAAGAAACTTTTAATGAACTTTCAAAGAGATTTTTGCAGCTTGAAAAACATTGTATTTCTCTTGAAATCGCAATGCAACAAAAGGAAGAAAGTCTTCAGATTAACCAACCATGTAAAAATCCGGAACTTCCTGATTTAAGTGAATTCTTTATGATTAATGATTTGAAAGCTCAGCTAGAAACAAAGAACTTGACAATCAAAAGGCTGAAAGAACGTATTAATGTGTTGTGTGATATGTGTAATGAAGTCAAAACTAAACATGACTACGTTGTTATTGAATTGGAACATAATGTGGCTAACTTACTTGTAAAAAATGAGACTTTGAAACATTAGTGTAATGAATTGTGTGAATCTATCAAAGATACTAAAACTAAGACTTTAGATAAGATAACCTCTCTGACTGCCAAAAATGATGTTTTCAAAGCTCAACTTCTGGAAAAGAGTTTCACTATTGCAGCATTAAAAAATGAGCTAAGAAAAGCAACAGGGAATAGTGTGAACACTAAGATTGCAAAACCATCAATCTTGGGGAAACCTGTTTTACCATCAACTAGAAACCGATCAGTTGTTAGACAACCGACTGCGTTTAGATCTGAACGACCAAAACTTTCAAAAACACGGTTTGCCTCCTAAGTTGATGCGGAACAAGTTTTGACAAAAACAGTCACTCCACATTATTTGCCTAAGATTATTGCTTCTAGTTCTGCTAAACCTCAACATGTAGCTACTCCTGCTCCCAGCTCATCTAGGATTAGTTCGAAAACAGTGACGAAACCAAGCACTAAGATTCAAAAGGACTATGATCTAGAAAAGGCTAGGAAAAGGGCACTACTACAAAAGGATGGTATCTTAGGTTCACAACCTTGTATAATGCCTCCTAGGTTATTGAGGAACACTACTAAGATTCAACCGGATAAAACTAGGATTTGTAGTAAGTCATTTACCATGCATAAGAAGCAAAACGAACCTAAAACTCCTCCTAGGTGGTTACAAACTGCTAAATCAGTAGAGACTAGGAATAACGTTAAGTCTTCCACTATGCATAAGACACTTAGCAATCCTAGATCTTGCCAAAAGTGGATGCCAACTGTAGAATTTTTAAGAACATCGGACTTAAGTGGTTACCTACCGGAAAGTTGCTCACTAATGGCAATACCATGGTTGATCGTGAAACCACTAAGGGTTTGGATACTGTAGTCACTAACCCATATATATGCAATCAAGTTTGTGATGTTAGTGCAGGTAGTCCTTACTCAGTTGCAGGTACATCAATC
>LBNU01039030.1:53009-90452 GCA_014162995.1 Artemisia annua
ACTCCTCCTAGGTGGTTACAAACTGCTAAATCAGTAGAGACTAGGAATAACGTTAAGTCTTCCACTATGCATAAGACACTTAGCAATCCTAGATCTTGCCAAAAGTGGATGCCAACTGTAGAATTTTTAAGAACATCGGACTTAAGTGGTTACCTACCGGAAAGTTGCTCACTAATGGCAATACCATGGTTGATCGTGAAACCACTAAGGGTTTGGATACTGTAGTCACTAACCCATATATATGCAATCAAGTTTGTGATGTTAGTGCAGGTAGTCCTTACTCAGTTGCAGGTACATCAATCATTCATTATATGTGAAAACTCAAAGTCTGGAGGCCTAAAGCAATCTTTTCTCTAGTTTCAAGAGTTTTGGAATGTCGATGTTGATGCATGTGCTTTATGACGTCTGAATACATCAGTTCAGGCCTCGTTCTTCAATGATTATGACATTTGAACACCGCAGTTCAAGCCTCGGTTTTCAATTTCATCATTATGGTGTCTGCTGACAACACTTCAGGCCCCGTTCATCAATGAAAAGAAAGGTGTACGATTCAGTGCGCCTTATCTTTGGAAGAAGAGAAATCTTCTTGGTTTTGATCATCTTCAACAACATGCTTCATGCTTTCTCCATGTTCGTTCATTCATCAAGTGGATCTACCTATCTTTGATCGAATTCTTATACACTTGGTCAATCAAAAATTACAACCTCGTTTGCAATTTTTGAGGGGGAGAAGGGTGAATGAAATACATGATTAATAGTATTTTTCATTCACTTGCTACTCAATCAAAAATGGTAAACTTCGTATGAAATTTTTGAGTGTATGCTTATTCACTTACTTTGTATGCAATTTTTGGTTTTTGTGCGTATTCAATCAAAAATGGCAAACTTCATGTGAATAAACTACATGATTGAGTGTATTTTTATTCACTTTCTACATGATGATTGATGCTTGAAGTATGGTCATTCGACTCTCCTCCGACACCTAATGCTCCATTTACTAAGGATGACTGGGATTTATGTTTGATGAATACTTCCAAGCTTCTACGAATGTTGATCATCTAGTTCCAGAAACTTTTGTTCCGGTTCCTATTGACTCAACTGGTTCACCTTCGTCAATCTCCATTTATCAAGATGAACCATCATAAAGTATTTCTCAGACTACTCATGAAACCCAATCCCCAGTTATTCCTCAAGGTGTTGATGATGACTATCATGATATTGAAGCTGCACATGAATAATGATCCGTCTTCTGGTATTCCTTTCCCAAAACCGGACTCTGAAGAATCCCCGTCTTCACAGATTGTTGTTCCTTCTAATATGCACTCTGTAAATCAACCACAAGAATATAAAGGAAAATGTCGGCTAAGAATTTGGAAATGGAATGTCAAGTGATCACAGAGTTTATTTGGTATTATTTATTTGAATGTGAAGTGAAATTTCACGGGTGAGTGTACTTAGTATCTTCATGATCCTTGTTCGAGCTCTTAACTTTTGCAATGACGAAGACTTGGATATCTAGTTATTTGGGTAATTCTACACTTATGTTACCACAAAATAACTATCACTCTATTCAGTGTCACAACTCACATGGAGTTGTCGATAATCAAGAGGTGATGTATGTCTTAAACTTGATGGTTGTTTGGTTGAAGAGTATAAAGTACTTAGGGATTCGATGTTGCATGAAGTCTCTACACTGCTTTTTGTCATACATTGGTGCAAGTTTAAGTCACAAGAACGGGGAATTCTACTTCATTTTCAAGTTGGGAATATCGGGTTTACTTCACAAAGTGGTCATAGCAATAGCCGACGAATATAAGGGTTGATAATGATAGTCAGAGAGTGTTTCTGTAGCAGCTGATTCTCACAGGATACATCTAAGCAAATGATTGTTCTTCTCACAAAATTTCAAGTTGTTGTGCAAAAATGTGTTGTTGATTCTGAGGTATCAAAACCAGCAAGGGAGAAAAGAGACATACATCTGAATGCATAAAGAGTACACGTGATGAACTTAATACTTCGCCTTAATTGAAGTTATGCGAGGAACACAAATGTCACAATCGCAGAGACAATCAGTGTCTTAACTCATGGCGTTCGGTGTACTATTCCAACTACGTGGGGGATGTGGTCCTTTGATACTTGTGGTATGTATTAATTCAGCTTTCAGTGGGAAGAAATATGAGAAGGACATTTGGAATGTGAGATGACATTGCTTATCGACATTTTCATTCGAGCTGTTATGATTTAAGTTAAAATGCTTCTGGTTAATGCTCCATGTACACATTGTTATGCTGACTCCGATGAGTTCGCAACCATCATGGGAGATATATGTGTACATCAAGGACGCCCAACAGGTTCACATGACCGGGCTTAATCATTTATTCTGGAGTAGATATCCGCAGAGAGGGTCAGTGCTTCAACTTGTTACTTTGGTGTCATCGTATCTACTTGTGGTGGGTACGTGTGTACAATATGGACTAAGTTATTATGTGAAATATAACTGGAATGCATTTGGTGAAATGAAGATGTTGATCCATTAATCTCCTGAATATACCACTGCTCAAACCGTAGAGTAACGTGTACATTGGGGACGCACAACAAGGTCGTGTGANACGTGTGTACAATATGGACTAAGTTATTATGTGAAATATAACTGGAATGCATTTGGTGAAATGAAGATGTTGATCCATTAATCTCCTGAATATACCACTGCTCAAACCGTAGAGTAACGTGTACATTGGGGACGCACAACAAGGTCGTGTGATCGGGCTTAATATGAAATTCCGGGATTAATAACCGTAGAGATGATCAGTGGTTCACCTTGTTACTTCGGTGTTATTGCTTTCTTCGGGTTTATGAGCCTCATACAATGAGACTTTTTGCATCACTTCAACAACTTGGGGAAAGTGGTTTCATAAAGATGATTGTCGGTTTGGGCGGAAAGCTACCAAAGCTTCACATTGAGGAGGATAAAATTCGACGATTCATTAGTGCCTAGTGATTAACTCAGCTGTGAGAGTCTAGGGATGTGTTATCAACCTGTGCTTGGTGAATTATTGTGACTTGAGTCGTTTCGATTAGTCTGATTGTAATTTGACATTGTGAGTTAAATATTTACAACTTGACTTATTATGATCGGATCTATTGTAACTTGACTCGTGGCGACTTGACACTTAGTACTAATTGTGACTTATCCGAGATCTCACTCTAAGTCTAACTCGCGTATTACATCTTTCGGTTTCTTTTGTTGACTTTAGTAAAATCCCGAGAGAGAATCGATCTCTCGGTTTAAGTCACAAGAGTTGTAAAATCCCGTTTAAGATTACACCATGGCAACCACAAGTTCAGACAATTATTCGTAAGCCTCAAAAGCTTTGGTGGTGAATATTTATGAGGAGTTGTCTACAAACTTCTACAATGGCTTCTGCACACATCAGTGTAGGACCCGCATCTAAACATTTGTCTTCTGAACCAACCAGTTCAGGTATTGTACAGTATCCCACTCCTGCATGTACCTTATGTACCATCTACCGATAAGAATTTGGAGATCTTGGCTAATCAAATGGTTGATGAATACTTTGAGTTGCCAAGTGGTGATACACCGGTACCACCAGCCATCCCAGCTCATGTTCCAAATGATCCAAAATGGTTCATCTTGTCCTGTTTCAATAGCTCAAGACGCTCCATCAGCAAGTCATTCATCAACATCATCATACTTTCAATCTTCTTTCGTACATCAAGGCACCGCAGTCGACGATTCTTTTGAAGTAAATCCATCTGCTCTACTTGGTGTTGCACCGTTCTAAAACACATTTACTCCTGAATCTTCATCTAAGGCTTCTTGTTAGGAATACGATTTTTGTATAAGAAAGATTCGGTCACCCCAGATATGATTAAGCTTTGTTTAGCTCGTAGTAGTTACATTAGTTAGTAATACGTAGTTTAGAATTAGATTAGTTCGCGGAAGAAGGACGGCTCTTTACCCACTGTATACCTGATCCGCAGCCCAAGTGGCAAAACCCATGTATATAAACCCCTCTCCATCCTTGGAGAGGGTAAGCCTTCTCTCATAATTCTATTTTCTTTTTTTTGGTTTTCTCTCTAAGGCTTCACCTCTTTCTCTCTCTAACTTTCTCTCTCTACTTTTCTTTCTTTCTTACTTACTTGGAACGAACCAAAACCACAAGGTTATTCGTGTTTGTGATGTTAGCTAGTGTTCTACAATTGGTATCAAGAGCCATGGTTACATCCTAGGGATCATAGGACTTGTGCTGTATGGTTTGTTTTGGTTTCTACTAGTTTAGGGTGGTTTTTACTCATTTTGGAACTTGTTCGTGGTGATTCTTGTGTTCTCTCTTATACTTCTAGGATTAGAAAGGTTAGATTCATCTAGTTTATCAGTTGGTTGGACTATATCTTACGTTTGTGAAGTGTACGAGTTGGTTTTGGAACTTTTTCTTGCCAACGGTTAGCTCTACGTTAAGGTGTTCTTCGCAGCGGTTAGTTTGGATATTTATCGGTTAGTGATAGCGGTTCGTACAAGTAGTGGAGCGAACATTACGCTGTACTTTGTACTGTTTCAGCGCTTAACTTCCAGCGGTTTACTAATCAGCGGTTAAGTTATTAGCGGTTACTCTTCAGTGGTTACTTTACTAGCGGTTACTCTGCCCAGCGGTTAATATTTGTCAGCGGTTTAATAGTCAGCGGTTACTACTCCAGTGGTTAAGTTTCAGCGGATAAGTTTCAGCGGTTACTGTTCCAACGGTTAAGTTACAGCTGTTATTATATCAGTGGTTTCTTATCTTTCAGCGGTTAACAGCTAGTGGTTACTGTACCAGCGGTTTACTTATCTTAGCGGTTTTCCTGGTTGACTTTAGTAATATCCCAGGAAAGAATCTATTTCTCGGTTTAAGTCACGTGTGTTGTAAAATCCCTTCTAAGACCTTTTCATCATGACTTCTGTAACCTCTATTGATGACATCCAAGCTGCTGGGTCTGACACTCGACCTCCCATGCTAGACAGAACTGACTATGAGTCTTGGTCACAAAGAATCCGTTTGTATTGTCAAGGCAAAGAAAATGGGGAAAACATTCTGAGATCAATTGATGAAGGGCCGTTTCAAATGGGCACTACTAGAGATGTTATCTCCACTAATGAAGATGGCACAGTCACCTTTGGAATTGATAGACCCCGTACTTACAATGATCTAAATGAAATGGAAAAGAAACGTTATGATGCTGACATTAAAGCTTCAAACATTGTGGTGCAAGGGCTACCTAAGGACATCTACAAGCTGATTAACTTCAATACTGAGGCCAAAGCTGTTTGGGACAATGTCAAAACGTTGCTAGCTGGTTCAGAACAAACAAAGGAAGATCGTGAGTCACAATTGTATGATGAATTCGAGCACTTCAAGATGAATCCTAGTGAAAGCATCAATGATTACTATGTCAGATTCCACAAGCTTGTGAATGACATGAGAATGATTAGAATGACAATGCCCAACATCCAACTCAACTCAATGTTTGTCAACAACATGTCTCCAGAATGGGATCGATTTGTCACAGCTGTGAAGCTTAACAAAGGACTCAGAAACACCAATTATGAACAGCTCTATGCCTATTTCCAACAACATGAGAAACATGCTATGTATGACCGTCAGCTAAGAGAGAAGTTTCACCCCTCAAATGATTCTCTTGCTCTAATTTCTAGTGCTCATGGACTTCAACAATTCACAGCTGACTTAGTCAATCACCCAACCACGCCTCATACAACACAGAATCAGCCATCTCTTGGTCAAACTCCCAGTCAAACTCCCGTGCAGTCAGCAAGTGTCATGAATAACCCACAAGTATCTGGGAATGCATATATGGACAAGATAATTGTTAATCTCTCTAATCAAGTCTCAATGCTGGTTCAACACATCAGAAGCACTCTTCCTCAAACCAACAATCAACTCAGAATCTCATCTAATAAACGTAATCTTGCTGTTGTGGAAGATGGGTGTGTTGTGGTTCAAGGAAGACAAAATGTCCGAGGAAATGTTCAGAACAGAATGGGAAATGGTAATCAAGGGCTAGGTAGGCAAATCAAGTGCTACAACTATGGTGGGCTATGTCATATTGCTAGAAACTGCACTGAACCAAAGCGTCCTTAGAACTCCGACTACTTCAAAGATAAGATGATGTTGATGCAAGCTCAAGAAAATGGAGTTAAATTGGATGAGGAACATCTGCTCTTTCTTGCTGGTGATGAAGGAAACACTTTTGATGCTGATGTGGATGATCAACCAGTCCAGGATCTTGCTTTGAATGACCCAAACATCTTCCAAGCTGAAGATTGTGATGCATTTGATTCTGATGTTGATGATGAACCCACTACTCCGGCCATCGTTATGGCTAAGCTTACATCTGCAGTCACATCGGCAAATCAATCAGGACCTTCAAAATCTTCCATCATTTCAGAGGTACTCAAACTATATGACACATATGAAACAAGTGTCATTCCAACGATACTCGATGAGGTGCATCAAACTAGTATTGTCACTCCAGATGATGTTTGTTTGAAAAACACTAATGTTTCCTCAAAACAACAACATATGGATAACAATAATGAGTCTGATGGACCTAGTAGAGCATCTAAGGATACACATGTTGACGATGTGGTGCACCATCAAAGGACTCATAACGAAGTAAAACACACCGACACTATTGATTCAAATTCTGCTGATATGGGTAATAGTAATGTTGTCCCATATGAGCAATACTTGAAACAAAGTGTCGAGACTGCTTTACCAAGTGATGACTCTTCCGTTAATATTGATACTTGTGAATATGATGAATATACTGCTGTTATTCCTGATGATACCTTAACCACTAGGATCAATATTCTTAAAGATCAGGTGAATATGTATCAACAACATGCAAAATTTGAGTTAACTGAACGTGAACAGAAAATGGATTGGCAAATGTGTGCATATATTAACGAAAGGAATTTAAAGGAAGAAGAGTTAAGAGTGAAAATAAAATCTTTGCAAAATCAAATTGATCAAACTGTTAAACAAAAACAAGAGATCCAAAAAAGTGTCCATACACTAAAATTAGATTTTCAAAGTAAGGAAGCTAAACTCCTAAACGATTTTTCCAATTTAAAGACCTTAAAGAACAAACTTGAAAACAAATTGTACACACAAGGCCAAACCATTCAAACTGCTCAAATGATAAAAAAGCACATTAAGCTTTGTAATAAACATAGTGATAAGGATACAGGAGTGCCTAAAACTAATTATCTTAGGAGTGTTAGGGTCTCTCAACCTGCCTTATATGACTTCAATGTGATGCTTAAACCCAATCAAGATCCCCCTGATGTGCGTGATATAGTAGAGATTGAGGTATGTGAAAATAATAATAGGAAAAGACTTGAGGATAGGATGAAGGATCCCATGTGCATTGATAAGCGTGTTAATGTCAAGCCCCATAACTACTATAAGCAGAACCTGATGACTGTCTTTGTGCCCCAAACTAGATTAACCCCTGAACAGATCTTTTGGGCTTTAGACGTTGAAAAAATGAAAGCTGAACTTCTTATGGCTACCCCTCCCCTTAAGTTTGCTAAACCAACGGTTCAGATAGCACTACCCATGAACCTAGTTCAGATAGCACTACCCACTCAATGTAAAACTCTTATTAGCATGTATGTTCTGTATCAAATGTTTACGGATTTTGACAAAACATGTAAAAAGAGAACTACTCCAACGGGAATTACTGAAGGGGAAAGGGGTTTTGAGGTTACAAAAGAATGCTATCTCACAGAAGTCATTCCATTTTTTAAACAAATCAAAGAACATTTTGAATACATGGAAACGTCTCTTAAATCAGAGATTAATGAAATGAAAGAGGTGTTTAAAAATCAGGAACTTGAAGGAAAACAAACTGTAATAGATCTTCAACATAGTGAAATTGCAAGGAAGAATGCCCTCATCATAAATGATAATTTGATTACCATGTGCATTGCTCAAGATGTGTTTTATACTGCTACTGATTCATCGTTAACTGCTTCCCAATTTCATGAAATGTCTGTTACGTTGCAAGTTTTCCAAAATCGTGTTGTTGAGCTTGAGGGGGAGAATTTAAAATTGCGCGAAAAAATTCAAAAAGATGATCATGATAACATGGTCAAGCATTTTTCAAAACTAGAGGTTGATAATCTTAACTTGCAATTAAGATACCAACATCTAGAAGAAAGAATTAAAAACTCAAATGCCAAGACATCTTCGGATGCTCCAGAATTTGATGCATACTTTGAATTAGCCAAACGGGATGAAAGAATTCAAGCTCACACTAACATGATTCGGAAACTGAAGCTTAAAATTGCTCTTTTAAAGTCTGACAAATGTGATGTGATTGAGAATAAATGTGTTGTGAATGATAATAAATGTGATGTGATTGATACCTAGAAACCTCCGTGTTTAGATTCTCAAATTATTCAACTGCAAAACATCATTAACAATTTGAAATGTGAAAATGAGTGCTTTCAAGCTGAAAACTCTAAAATCAAACAACACTACAAAGAGTTACATGAGTCAATCAAGATCTCACGTGTTAAATCAAATGAAAAAATGACTTCTTTGCTAAATGAAATTGAGAATCTAAAGACTCAGCCGAAAGGGAAAATGCCTGTCACTACATGTGATTGCAGTCTCACCAAGGTTGCTAAAGCAAAAAGGACTGATGCTGATGCCATTAATATTCCTCTTCCCCTTAGGAATAATGCGTGTGTTCATAGTGAGTACCTTAGGTATCTTAAGGATTGCCTAGATATTCTTTGCGAGACCATTGAAGAGATTAGAATGGTGAGACCTATGGACAGTGGCATTCGTGATGTGTATTATCTCACCAACAGATCATATGAGCTCTTAGATTATGCAATTGGTACATGTCCTAAAGCTGTTTGCATGCGTGATAAGACTGATGATTTTTCCTCTAAGGTTAAGAACAAGCATGTCACCTTTAAAGTGCCCATAACATCAGTAGAACATAACACATCTTATACCAGAAATCAATCAGCAGTTTCTCGTTCTAATGTTCCCATAATTAATTCTACAGGAGTAAAAGTTGTCACTAATGCTAGCAAGTCAAAGCCTAGTTGCAATACAAGGAATGATAGGACTTCGCCAGTTAAAGTGCTCAAGGAAAGAAAGTAGAAGACCACCTTAGGAACAATAAGACTGATCTGAACGTTGTGAATCGTGTTGATTCTAGTATTAGCTCTAGACGTATGATGCATGGTTTTGTAACCTTACAACAGGTTTTACCTCTCGAGGGATCTCAAGAGGCTTACAACCCCACCAGGCAGTGTACCTGACCGTAGTAGTATAGGATAGCGGTAAGTACGGGGGATTGATCGTTCTCTCACAGGGAATAGTGTTCGTTAGGATAGAAAAACTACTCTAATAGGCCTAAGGGTGGAAGGAAGATTCTTTTTGTATTTTTATATTTTTTATGAAAGCAAGTTAAAATCTCGGTTTATAGGGAGTGGGCAGAATTAGTTGCTAGTCAACTAGCCCAAGATAACTACTATTGCAAATGAAAAAAATAAAATATCTAAGCTATTTGGTTGTGAAAACTATATGGAGAAAATTGTGTTTACTTAGACTTCATTACTCCCTAACTATCTTTCACCGGTTAATTGATATGTATGTTACTTGTGTGGATGAAGGGTGTATTCCTAATAACTCATGGAGTGGCATACATATCTCTCCAATTCTATGAGCTCTTATCTCCTCCTATGCCATGCACGGCACAACCATAGGGATTGTAAACAGTGGCTCATGCGTTAAATACTACCTTAATAGCCTAGTATGCCTTGGCTACATGTTTCCCAAGACGTTCAAGCACGTTACCATAAAGGAGGTTGGCCAGTTTTCTTGAGCCTAACATTGATGGAACAATCATCCCAACAAACAACAACACATCAATTAACCAATAATTAATAGTTAGGTTTCATTAGATCTAAGCAAACACTAGAGAATTTAGCTACACATGTTAATAGAAAGATAAGCAAAAGAGATAATCAACCAACACATAGACATATTGATTAAATTAAAGTGAAGACTTATCTTTAATTAAGCATGAGGGTTCCAAGGGTTGGAAACCCTAAAAAGTACAGAAAAATCGTCTAGGGTTTGGTGCCAAAAGTTCTCCACAAAGTTCCACACCTAATGAATGAAAATTAGAAAACTATATATAGATTTTACATTCTGACGGCGTCAGGTTATAAGGGTTGACGCCGTCAGCTCGCCGCCATTAGGTTTCTCGGATGGCCTAGATCCACTTCTGACGCCGTCACCTTATAAAACCTTCTGGGCCATCACTCTTTAAAATATAACCTGACGGCTACATTCTCTAACACCTGACGGCGTCAGGTGTTAATTCTCCAAATTCCTCTGGCCCGTCATTTGATAATTGGTTTCCACTCTTTTGTCAAGGCTTGCTGATGGCGTCACCTTGTGACTCTGACGCCGTCAGGTTGTAATTTCTCCATCTTTTGAGACTTTGCCATTTTCTTCACTTTTATGCTCCAAAAACGTCCAAATATGCATGTTTTCCATAATTCTTCTCAAAAGTACCTAAAATGACAAAAGGAACGATTTAGGGCAATATTTGATCACATTTATACGAATTAAGGCTTAAATGACCCCCTAAAAGCGTAACACTTTTCGTCTCATCAAATACCCTTACCCTTACACTTGAGATTTGCTTGTCCTCAAGCAAATTAGCTTTTATTCCAATCAAAATATGAGTAAGGGGTCATTTAACACGAGTATAAAAGTAATTACAGCAAATAGTTATTCGACCCTAATCATAACAAGCACGGAAATCATACACTAGCACCTCACAAATAGTGTTTGGATTCTCTCATCTCTCAAATGTCATAAAATTATATCTCATAAATGGAAACGGAAAATAACACTCACTACCTGTCATAGCAAATAGATTACCATAGGCTTGGGAAAGGATCAATTACTCCTCCACTAGGCGTAAGCACCTAAGATAAACTATCAAAGAGGGCTTTACAAAGGGTTGTAACGTAAGGTGTAGGGATATGATAAACACGGTTTGGTTGGAAAAAAAGGGTATTTTAGTGGTGGCAAGCTAATTATCATGATCAAATACATGCACTATACATCGTTGCTTAAGTCAAGACTCGACTCAATCTTAGTCTAAAAAAAGAAATAACAAAAACTAAAAAGAGACATAAAAGGAGACGGGATGGTAGTCCGTATGTTTTTCTACTTTCTTTTTCATATTTTTTTGTATTTTTCTTGATTTTTTGATTTTTTTTATACACTCTTGCCCTACCATAAAAAATAATACATCATAGGGGAGTTGCATTCCCCTTACACTTGAATCTTTACATAACTTTACAATTACTATTCTAATGACTCGAATTAAGATAATCGAAAAACTTGGAGTACTTTTAAAATATTTAGCACGTATGGGGGTAATAATGTTGCTCTTCCCCATTACTCCATTACAATTAGTACTTTACCCATGAGTCCCAATCTACCCAAAACAATATGTACAAGGATATGACTTAACTTAGCAACCATGTAATTGACCGGATAATTAACTAAGGGTTTAACAAATGTTTTCACAATAATGCACCAAAGGTGGGTGCATACAAGGTAGGCTAAGGCGATTTGGGTGTACATTTAGTGGGGTATAAACAAATTCTCACTTTGAGTAAGCTGCTCAAAGATCGAAACGAAAGCATAGGCTCGGAAGGGTGTACTAGGGGTATCGTGTACCAAAAGTGGATACAACGCAAAGGGTGTGGGAGAATTACTTGACCAATAAAGTCAAAGTCATTATAACAAATATACGGGTGTAAAACAATGGGTTAATCCTAATGCCTCTTATCATGTAGTAAGTCTTAAATACACGAGTGTAATCTCACTTATGGATTTGAGATGGTCCTAACGCAAGTTCTAGAATCTAAATGCTACCGGTACACACATCATAGCATCAAAGATGGGTGCTTTTCCTACCAATTCTAGGGGCGAACCTCACATATTTGGGGTGGAAAATTTTTTAGTGGTATGGTTTTGTGCTAGTCATACAATTTCCTATCCATGAGACGCTCATTAAGATCAAGGTTTCACTTCTAAATGTTGTAAAAAATTTTAAATTGGCGCTAAAATTGCCCTAACAAACATTTCTCTTGGTTTTATTACAAGTCTACTATCAAACAAAGCAAAGCAAAACATCAAGCATAGGTGTATTCTCAACGGTGCCCTCATTTACCCCCCTTACACTTAAACCGAACATTGTCCCCAATGTTCAAATAGAAGACGTAAAAGTAAATAAAATGAAAGAATGAAATCAAATACTCCCCTGAATCGTTTGATGTGGATAATGAGGTAACATGGTTAGATCTTCTTCCAAGAGAGACGAACGTTCAAAGCTTCCCTTCCAAAATATAAATCGTCTTCTTGTCCAAAATAACCTGTTAACATGAAAAAGATAAAGGCCAACCTCGCGTAAAATCGGCGGTATAATCTATATAAGGATATAATGCTTGTGGAATGAATATTTTTGCAGAATTCCTGGAGATTATAAGTTAAAGAATTGACAAAACTTTTTATATTTCCGGAAGATATACAAAACTTTCAAAAATTGCAGAAAATTTTAACCTGACGCCGTCAGGTGTTATGCCTGACGCCGTCAGAATGATCTGACAGAATTCTCATGTTAAGTTTCCGGAAAAAATTCTGGAAAAACTAGATCTTACTTCCTGGAATTCCTGCAAAAATTCATTATGACTCGATACAAGCATTTGACTCAAACAAATACTAATATGTATGTTAATTTCATTGTTATGATTCATGTTCATTCGTTCTTTATAAACCGATTTAGATTTCCCTTACACTTAGCTTTTGCAAAATACCTTTATATGTAGTTAAGACGAAGTTAAAAACAAAATAAAGCATTTTCACAATTTAGTTTGAAGCATGAATCAATAACAAGAAATATAACTTACATACGGAAACAAATAAAATCAAACAAACAAACAAACAAACAAACAAAACAAATAAAGCAAATAAAGCTTGGCTTGCCTCCCAATAAGCGCTTGTTTTTGTTCGAGTCACAAGCCTGACTCTACCCTTATTTAACGGAAATAGGGGAGGATTTCCCTACACATAGGATTAAGTGCGGGTGGAAGTAGCGATACACACCCTTAGGGTGGAAATTTGCCACGTGAGGGAGGAGTGGTGGATGAATTATATGCTCCAAGATGTGGGATCCTATCATCATAACCTTACCTAATCCAATTCGGGCAATGGGTAAGTCAAAGTTTTCTCCTAAAAAGGGATCATCTTCAATCAACTTCGAAAGACTCCTAGTTGAGAATCCATTCTGACCTAATAAACCTGGTTTAAACCCAGAATGTTTCTTGTGATCTATCATGAGTGGGTTATGTAAGTATGTAAGGTCATGGTTCACTCCTATATTAGCTTCCACTCCACATGGCCTAGAGTCTACTACCTTAATCTTATCATTACCCGGACTATTTGGTTTGATGGGTGGATCGGGGCCTTTTTCAATTCCTAAATTCACACCTAAAGATGGAGGATTAGGTAACGGTTTTGGTTGAGGCTCCGGTTCATCAAAACTAGGAAATCCCCTAGAACTAAGAGTAAGGTTATGATCACTATAAGCATTCAAACCTATATCCTCTAGTTGTGTTTGGTTCAAAGGTTCTAACTCTATCGGGATTCCTAAAGTCTCAACTACTTCTTCTGGGTAAGTCACGGGCGGTGTGTGTGCCTCAAATGATGGTAGGACTTGCGGGGTACTTTGTGGGCTTATGTGATTTACCACATCCTTCAACAATTTATCCCCAAACAAGCTCTTTGCTTGTTACCTCAAACTTGCTATCAATTGATCCGTAACAACGCTTTTTGGGTTGTCCATCTTTTTAGCGAGTTGGGCACAATTTTCTATGGCTTCCCATGCTTCTTCAGCACTTAATCCCCAAAGGTCCCCATCTGCGGCATGGTTAATGTCCATTATGGTATAGTGGTTGACACGATGGTAAAATTTTTCAATTTGGGACCATAGATCGAAACTATGATGAGGGACTTTTCGGAGTAAATTTTTAAAACGAGTCCATGCATCATAGACAGGTTCATCTTGATGTTGTTTGAACATCAAGATGTCATTAAGAGTGGGTGAATTTCGTGGTTGGTAGTAGGGTGGATTCGCGTTCTCCATAATGGCTAACGGAATAATCAATGGAAAAGTTTTTACGAACAAAGACACAAAGAAAAGATAGACTACTAGAAAACTAATAAAAAGAAAATAAAAATCTCACTAGATAGGAATCTAATGAGTAGACCTAATAAAATAAAAATTCAACCTAAACAATAACTATTCCCCGGCAGCGGCGCCAATAACTTGAAGCGTGGTTTTGTGACCTTACAACAGGTTTTACCTCTCGAGGGATCTCAAGAGGCTTACAACCCCACCAGGCAGTGTACCTGACCGTAGTAGTATAGCATAGTGGTATGTACGGGGGATTGATCGTTCTCTCACAGGGAATAGTGTTCGTTAAGATAGAAAAACTACTCTAATAGGCCTAAGGGTGGAAGGAAGATTCTTTTTGTATTTTTATATTTTTTATGAAAGTAAGTTAAAATCTCGGTTTATAGGGAGTGGGCGGAATTAGTTGCTAGTCAACGAACCCAAGATAACTACTATTGCAAATGAAAAAATAAAATATCTAAGCTATTTGGTTGTGAAAACTATATGGAGAAAATTGTGTTTACTTAGACTTCATTACTCCCTAACTATCTTTCACCGGTTAATTGATATGTATGTTACTTGTGTGGATGAAGGGTGTATTCCTAATAACTCATGGAGTGGCATACATATCTCTCCAATTCTATGAGCTCTTATCTCCTCCTATGCCATGCACGACACAACCATAGGGATTGTAGACAGTGGCTCATGCATTAAATACTACCTTAATAGCCTAGTATGCCTTGGCTACATGTTTCCCAAGACGTTCAAGCACATTACCATAAAGGAGGTTGGCCAGTTTTCTTGAGCCTAACATTGATGGAACAATCATCCCAAAAAACAACAATACACACCAATTAACCAATAATTAATAGTTAGGTTTCATTAGATCTAAGCAAACACTAGAGAATATAGCTACACATGTTAATAGAAAGATAAGCAAAAGAGATAATCAACCAACACATAGACATATTGATTGAATTAAAGTGAAGACTTATCTTTAATTAAGCATGAGGGTTCCAAGGGTTGGAAACCCTAAAAAGTACAGAAAAATCATCTAGGGTTTGGTGCCAAAAGTTCTCCACAAAGTTCCACACCTAATTAATGAAAATTAGAAAAATGTATATAGATTTTACATTCTGACGGCGTCAGGTTATAAGGGCTGACGCCGTCAGCTCGCCGCCATTAGGTTTCGGATGGCCTAGATCCACTTCTGACGCCGTCACCTTATAAAACCTTCTGGGCCATCACTCTTTAAAATATAACCTGACGGCCTACATTCTCTAACACCTGACGGCGTCAGGTGCTAATTCTCCAAATTCCTCTGGCCCGTCATTTGATAATTGGTTTCCACTCTTTTGTCAAGGCTTGCTGACGGCGTCACCTTGTGACTCTGACGCCATCAGGTTGTAATTTCTCCATCTTTTGAGACTTTGCCGTTTTCTTCACTTTTATGCTCCAAAAACGTCCGAATATGCATGTTTTCCAGAATTCTTCTCAAAGGTACCTAAAATGACAAAAAGAACGATTTAGGGCAATATTTGATCACATTTATACGAATTAGGGCTTAAATGACCCCCTAAAAGCGTAACACTTTTCGTCTCATCAGCGTACTGTAATTAATTCGAATTCTAAAACCATTTGTGAGATCTGTAATAACTCTTTAATTTCTGGTAATCATGATGAGTGTGTTAAGACTTGTTTGAATGCTTCTAAAGTTTCCCCTGGTTGTCATGTTGTTTATTATAATCGTGAAAAACTTGTTTGGAAAGCAACAAGAAGGAAGTTTACTAATATTGGCTATCATTGGAGACCCACTGGAAGAATAGTATCAATAGGAAGTCAACGCCTCTTTGCTAAACAGTTTATTCCTAAGGCCTACAAAACTAGGGTTTGGAAGAAGACTGGTAGAACTTTTCCTATAGGTACCCAATGCGCTTACCATAAGTCTAGTTCCCCTGCACATCATGTTATGACTTAGGATGCTAGTAATTCTTCTTCCTCTGTTGATATTTACAATGTCTGTGCTAACCAATCGGACCCCACTTCTGGTTGGCGATCCAAGTTTTACCGTTATCCATATCTGTCTGGTTCCCAATGCAGGTCGTACAAATCGCCCTGTGGTATTTGGACTTAGGCTGCTCAAAACATATGACGGGGGATCGCTCGCGGCTCATAAATTTTGTGAAAAAGTTTATCGGGACAGTTAGATTCGGGAACGATCATTTCGGTGCTATAATGGGTTATGTGAGATTATGTAGTTGGCAACAGCGTGATTTCAAGAGTTTATTATGTAGAAGGGCTTGGGCACAATTTGTTCTCCGTTGGTAAATTTTGTGACTCAGATCTAGAAGTTGCCTTCAGAAAACACTCTTGTTATGTTAGAAGATTGGATGGTGTGTATCTTCTGAAAGGCAGACGTGGCACGAACCTCTACACTATATCCATTGAAGATATGATGCAAGCATCTCCAATCTGTCTACTATCTAAAGCCTCCAAGAACAAATCATGGTTGTGGCATCGTCGTTTGAACCATTTGAACTTCGGTGCCATCAATGAACTTACTCGTAAAGATCTTGTTCGAGGCATTCCCAGGTTGAAGTATGAAAAAGATCATCTGTGCTCCGCTTGTCAACTTGGTAAAAGCAAGAAGCATACTCGCAAACCCAAAACTATCAACACCATAATGCAAAATCTTCATACCCTTCACATGAACCTTTGTGGTCCTATGAGAGTGCAAAACATATTTGGAAAGAAATATGTGTTGGTGATCGTTGATGACTACTCTCATTTCACATGGGTCAAATTCCTCAGATCCAAGGACGAAACACCTGAAATCATCATCAAACTAATCAAGCAGTTGCAAGTTGGACTCAATAAAGTTGTTAGATTTGTCCGCACAGATAATGGAACAGAGTTTGTCAATCAGCAACTTACTCAGTTCAATGAAGATCTACGAATTACTCATCAAAGGAGTATACCACGAACACCTCAGCAGAATGGAGTCGTTGAAAGACGAAACCGCACACTTGTAGAGGCAGCACGTACTATGTTGATCTTCTCCAAAGCTCCTATGTTCCTCTAGGGAGAGGCAATTGCAACTGCATGTTACACTAAGAACAGATCACTAATACATCCTCTCCACTGCAAAACTCCGTATGAGCTGGTGCATGAAAGAAAACCCGATCTCTCCTTCCTTCGAGTCTTTGGTGCATTATGTTACCCAACCAACGATAGCGAAGATTTGGGAAAGCTCAAGGCAAAAGCTGATATTGGAATTTTTGTTGGCAATGCACCTAACAAGAAGGGTTATCGAATCTACAACAAAAGAACCCGACAAATCANCCCGATCTCTCCTTCCTTCGAGTCTTTGGTGCATTATGTTACCCAACCAACGATAGCGAAGATTTGGGAAAGCTCAAGGCAAAAGCTGATATTGGAATTTTTGTTGGCAATGCACCTAAAAAGAAGGGTTATCGAATCTACAACAAAAGAACCCGACAAATCATGGAAACTATCCATGTCACGTTTAATGAGCTGACCGAGCAAACGGTTCCTGAATACTCCAGTTCAGGACCCACATCTAATCTTTGGACTTCTGGACCCATTAGTTCAGGACTTGTACAATCCTCAACCACTGATGCTCCTTCTGTACCACCCTCTAGTGAGGATTTGAAGAAGCTGTTTGATCAAATGTATGATGAGTACTTTGAGCCTCAACAGAGAGTCGAACCAGAACAAGAAGACATAGGTCCTGATGCTGCTGCTAATGATGAACCTCAACCTACAGACAGGCCTTCTATCTCCATCTCTCTTAGTCAGAATGCTCCATCATCCAGTCATACCAATCACACAGATCAACACTCTTCAATTCCTCAAGAAGAAGCATCTGACAACTCATTTGAAGTGAACCCTTTTACTCAATCACCTGATGAACCATTTGTCAACATATTTGCTCCTGAACCATCTACTTTGGCAACCTCCTCTGAAGATTCCAACACTGCTACTTCAATTCGCAGTCATCAACTTCATGAGCATATCAGGAAATGGACAAACGATCACCCGATTGACAACATCATTGGTAACCCATCTAGGCCGGTATCTACACGACGACAACTTGCCACAGATGCTTTATGGTGTTTTGTTTGCAACGTACTGTCCAAAACTGAACCAAAGGATTATAAAGATGCTTTAACAAAAATGTCCTGGTTCAGTGCAATGCAAGATGAAATCCATGAATTTGACAGACTAGATGTTTGGGAACTAGTGCCCCCTCCCGACTGTGCAATGATTATCGCCCTCAAATGGATCTTCAAAGTGAAGCTTGATGAATATGGCGAAGTGTTAAAGAACAAAGCTCGACTTGTGGCCAAAGGGTACAGACAAGAAGAAGGCATATACTTTGAGGAATCATTCGCACCAGTTGCCAGAATTGAAGCTATCAGAATCTTCCTTGCCAATGCAGCTAGTCAGAACATGGTTGTCTACCAAATGGACGTGAAAACTGCCTTTCTCAATGGTCACTTAAAAGAAGTGGTTTATGTAAGTCAACCAGAGGGGTTTGTTGATCCTGAACGCCCAAATCATGTCTATCGATTAAAGAAGGCACTATATGGTCTTAAACAAGCACCCAGAGCTTGGTACGACACTCTGACCAAATTTCTTCTAGCCAACCAATTCACCAAAGGAGTTGTAGATCCTACCTTGTTTACAAGAAAGTTGGGAGAACATCGTCTCCACGTTCAGATTTATGTGGATGACATTATCTTCGCATCTGCCGATCCATTGGAATGTGATAGGTTTGCACAAGAGATGAGTACTAAATTCCAAATGTCCATGATGGGGCATGATGAGACGAAAAGTGTTACGCTTTTAGGGGGTCATTTAAGCCCTAATTCGTACAAATGTGACCAAATATTGCCCTAAATTGTTCCTTTTGTCATTTTAGGTACTTTTGAGAATAATTTTGGAAAACATGCATATTTGGACGTTTTTGGAGCATAAAAGTGAAGAAAATGGCAAAGTCTCAAAAGATGGAGAAATTACAACCTGACGGCGTCAGAGTCACAAGGTGACGCCGTCAGCAAGCCTTGACAAAAGAGTGGAAACCAATTATCAAATGACGGGCCAGAGGAATTTGGAGAATTAACACCTGACGCCGTCAGGTGTTAGAGAATGTAGGCCGTCAGGTTATATTTTAAAGAGTGACGGCCCAGAAGGTTTTATAAGGTGACGGCGTCAGAAGTGGATCTAGGCCATCCGAGAAACCTAATGGCGGTGAGCTGACGGCGTCAGCCCTTATAACCTGACGCCGTCAGAATGTAAAATCTATATATAGTTTTCTAATTTTCATTCATTAAGTGTGGAACTTTGTGGAGAACTTTTGGCACCAAACCCTAGACAATTTTTCTGTACTTTTTAGGGTTTCCAACCCTTGGAACCCTCAGGCTTAATTAAAGATAAGTCTTCACTTTAATTTAATCAATATGTCTATGTGTTGGTTGATTATCTCTTTTGCTTGTCTTTCTATTAACATATGTAGCTAAATTCTCTAGTGTTTGCTTAGATCTAATGAAACCTAACTATTAATTATTGGTTAATTGGTGTGTATTGTTGTTTGTTGGGATGATTGTTCCATCAATGTTAGGCTCAAGGAAACTGGCCAACCTCCTTTATGGTAACGTGCTTGAACGTCTTGGGAAACATGTAGCCAAGGCATACTAGGATATTAAGGTAGTATTTAACGCATGAGCCACTGTTTACAATCCCTATGGTTGTGTCGTGCATGGCATAGGGGGAGATAAGAGCTCATTGAATTGGAGAGATATGTATGCCACTCCATGAGTTATTAGGAATACACCCTTCATCCACACAAGTAACATACATATCAATTGACCGGTAAAAGATAGTTAGGGAGTAATGAAGTCTAAGTAAACACAATTTTCTCCATATAGTTTTCACAACCAAATAGTTTAGATATTTTATTTTTCTTTTGCAATAGTAGTTATCTTGGGTTAGTTGACTAGCAACTAATTCCGCCCACTCCCTATAAACCGAGATTTTAACTTGCTTTGATAAAAATATAAAAAAAATACAAAAAGAATCTTCCTTCCACCCTTAGGCCTATTAGAGTAGTTTTTCTATCCTAACGAACACTATTCCGTGTGAGAGAACGATCAATTCCCCGTACTTACCACTATCCTATACTACTACGGTCAGGTACACTGCCTGGTGGGGTTGTAAGCCTCTTGAGATCCCTCGAGAGGTAAAACCTGTTGTAAGGTCACAAAACCACGCATCAAGGTTTTGGCGCCGCTGCCGGGGAATAGTTATTGTTTAGGTAGAAATTTTAATTTTATTAGGTCTACTCGCTAGAATCCTTTCTAGTGAGATTTTTATTTTATCTTTTTCTAGGATTTTCTTTAGTCTATCTTATTTCTTCGTGTTTTTGTTCGTAACCTTTACCATCCGCCATCATGGAAGGTGGTAACATCCTTGATCTCAACAACCCACTTCAACCAAACCACCCACCACAACCAAACCAACATCCTAGACCCCGTACCTTAGGAGAGTATTCCCGACCTAGCCACCTTGGCTATTGCAACACCATTGAGCTCACTCAAGGAGCCAATGTCACTCCCTTGCCATCCGACACCATCCGGTGCAAAGCGGATGCGCATTCCATGGACTTCGTTCCAAAGATCCAAACCAACATCTCAAGGATTTCCTCAAAATCGTAGATTCCATAGACCTTGATGTTGCCACTCGAGAGATGACCCGATTGCGTCTCTTCCAATTCTCTCTACGGGACCAAGCTAGTCAATGGCTTGAGCGACTTCCCGCAGGATCCATCACCTCTTGGGACGATCTCACAACTCGTTTCCTTGCTCAATTTTTCCCACCAGGGAGAACTACCAAGCTAAGGAATGATATCTTGGCGTTCCAACAACGCCAAGGCGAAACCCTCTAGGAGGCATGGACTCGATTCAAATACTAACTCCAAAAAGTCCCTCATCATGGCATAGACCTTTGGCTCCAAGTCCAAATCTTCTATGACCACATCAATCTCCACACGAGGCAAACCATTGACCAAGCGGCCGGTGGCAAGCTACGTGATCTAAGTGCGGAACAATCATGGGATCTCCTAGAAGATCTTGCTCTATATGACAACGAAAGTTGGAATGATCCCCGTGATTTGAATAAAACGGTCAAGGCAATATCTTTGCCTTCGAATAATTCAAGCACTTCCGACCGTAGGATCATAGAACTTGAAGACCAAGTCAAGTTTCTCATGAAATCCTACGAAGCTCCTAAACCTTCAAGCCAAGTGAACAAAACCACTTCTTCATGCGAATTATGTAGTGGTCCCCACGACACTCGTGATTGCATGGAACTCCCCGAACAAGCTTTTGCGGACTACGCATCCACGCGTACCGACAGAGCGGGAGACAAGTGGTACACTTTCAAACCCGAGCCAAACCACTATGGTGATTCATACAACCCCTCATGGAAAAATCACCCAAACCATAGGTGGAAGTCAAACCAAAACGTGCCTCAAAACAACCCTTCTAACCCACCTAATCGATTCCAACCCAACAGTCCCGCCTCAAACCGTACCTTCAACAACAATCCTTCCAACAACTATGGAGTACCAATAATTTTGAAGGATTGATGTCGAATTTTATGGCATCTCAAGAAGCTCGTATAGCTAAATTCACATCCGAATTTAATCAACAACAAGTAGAGATGACCAACAAGATTGAAAACTTGTTGAAGGCTCTCAACAACCAAGTGCTATCACCTCCACATAAAGACGCTAGGAACACTAATAGCGGACCCCAAGTCAAAGACCCTTCTTCATCCAAACATGTCCACTTCGTCAACGTTGTAACCATTAGACCAATTGATAGGAGTGAGGATGATAGTAAATCAAAGGATGATGTTAAGGAAATAGAGGTTGATAGGAAGATAAAAGAAGTAGTAGAATAAGAAGACTACTTCAATAAGTTATCAACTAGGGAAGAACGAGCATACCATAAGGATCTATTCGATGACTCCGAGACACCATACTTCCTAGGTAATCAGATCTTCAAATTAGGCAATCCTTCCAATCTCAACATACCATGCAACATCGGACATTTGCATGTGTGAAAAGCTTACATCAACCCTAGATCGCCCATTAACATCATGACTAGAGCCCAATATAACTTGATAATGAAAAATCAACTTGGGTATAGGATATTCCCCGATAAGGGATGGATTAGTAACTTCACGGGAAGAGTTAAGGGATTACCGGTATATGTAGGGAACTTCACCTATGTCACCGAATTTGTGATTGTAGAAGACATCCGCCCAATAGTCGATGCTAGTTTGACCCAAGTAGTTTTAGGCAAGCCGTTTATCGAGGTCTCTAGAATGACTTATGAACCTTCCTTAGGGATAGTTAAATTTAAGGATGAGACCGATTAAGTGAACTACCAAATGCCATATAAGTTAGAGCAATTCCAACACTTGTCCAATGTTGAAAAGGAGCTCAAACAAGCAGTTTACTATAGGAATGATGAGGATAAACGTAGGGGAGTAGACTATGTCATGGAAAGGATATTCGGTTTCTACAAGGATTGCTTGAAACTAGGACCGGAATACAAAACCGGAAAAG
This sequence comes from Artemisia annua, assembly GCA_014162995.1. Classification (NCBI taxonomy): domain Eukaryota; kingdom Viridiplantae; phylum Streptophyta; class Magnoliopsida; order Asterales; family Asteraceae; genus Artemisia; species Artemisia annua. The sequence continues at coordinate 75,970 of LBNU01039030.1, forward strand.
AGGATGACGTAGGAACCATGACCAACGATGAAGTCACGTAACGTACGGTGACTTTGAGTCTAGCTACAAGACTCGTAAATAAAGAAAAGCGCTTCTTGGGAGGCAACCCATGCTTTGTATGTTTTGTGTGTTTATTTTATTTTATTTGTTTCCGTATTTAATTTATATTTCTTGTTATTGATTCATGCTTCAAACTAAATTGTGAAAATGCTTTATTTTGTTTTTAACTTCGTCTTAACTACATATAAAGGTATTTTGCAAAAGCTAAGTGTAAGGGAAATCTAAATCGGTTTATAGAGAACGAATGAACATGAATCATAACAATGTAATTAACATACATATTAGTACTTGTTTGAGTCAAATGCTTGTATCGAGTCATAATGAATTTTTGCAGGAATTCCAGGAAGTAAGATCTAGTTTTTCCAGAATTTTTCCCGGAAACGTAACATGAGAATTCTGTCAGAACTTTCTGACGGCGTCAGGCCTAACACCTGACGGCGTCAGGTTAAATTTTTTTGCAATTTTTGAAAGTTTTGTATTTCTTCCGGAAACCAAAAAAAGTTTTGTTAATTCTTTAACTTATAATCTCCAGGAATTCTGCAAAAATATTCATTCCACAAGCATTATATCCTTATATAGATTATACCGCCGATTTTACGCGAGGTTGGCCTTTATCTTTTTCAGGTTAACAGGTTATTTTGGACAAGAAGACGATTTATATTTTGGAAGGGAAGCTTTGAATGTTCGTCTCTCTTGGAAGAATATCTAACCATGTTACCTCATTATCCACATCAAACGATTCAGGGGAGTATTTGATTTCATTCTTTCATTTTATTTAATTTTATGTCTTCTATTTGAACATTGGGGACAATGTTCGGTTTAAGTGTAAGGGGGTAAATGAAGGCACCGTTGAGAATACACCTATGCTTGACGTTTTGCTTTGCTTGATAGTAGATTTGTAATAAAACCAAGAGAAATGTTTGTTAGGGCAATTTTAGCGCCAATTTAAAATTTTATACAACATTTAGAAGTGAAACCTTGATCTTAATAAGCGTCTCATAGATAGGAAATTGTATGACTAGCACAAAACCGTACCACTAAAAAATTTTCCACCCCAAATATGTGAGGTTCGCCCCTAGAATTGGTAGGAAAAGCACCCATCTTTGGTGCTATGATGTGTGTGCCGGTAGCATTTAGATTCTAGAACTTGCGTTAGGACCATCTCAAATCCACAAGTGAGACTACACTCGTGTAGTTAAGATTTACTACATGATAAGAGGCATTAGGATTAACCCATTGTTTTACACCTGTATATTTGTTATAATGACTTTGACTTTATTGGTCAAGTAATTCTCCCACACCATTTGCGTTGTATCCACTTTTGGTACACGATACCCCTAGTACACCCCTCCGAGCCTATCCTTTCGTTTCGATCTTTGAGCATCTTACTCAAAGTGAGAGTTTGTTTACACCCCACTAAATGTACACCCAAATCGCCTTATCCTACCTTGTATGCACCCACCTTTGGTGCATTATTGTGAAAACATTTGTTAAACCCTTAGTTAATTATCCGGTCAATTACATGGTTGCTAAGTTAAGTCATATCCTTGTACATATTGTTTTGGGACGATTGGGACTCATGGGTAAAGTACTAGTGTAATGGAGTAATGGGGAAGAGCAACATTCTTACCCCCATACGTGCTAAATATTTTAAAAGTACTCCAAGTTTTTCGATTATCTTAATTCGAGTCACTAGAATAGTTTGTAAAGTTATGTAAAGATTCAAGTGTAAGGGGAATGCAACTCCCCTATGATGTATTATTTTGGATGGTAGGGCAAGAGTGTATGAAAAAAAAAATCAAAAAATCAAGAAAAATACAAAAAAATATGAAAAAGAAAGTAGAAAAACATACGGACTACCATCCCGTCTCCTTTTATGTTTCTTTTTAGTTTTTGTTATTTCATTTTTTAGACTAAGATTGAGTAGAGTCTTGACTTAAGCAACGATGTATAGTGCATGTATTTGATCATGATAATTAGCTTGCCACCACTAAAATACCCTTTTTTTTCCAACCAAACCGTGTTTATCATATCCCTACACCTTACGTTACAACCCTTTGTAAAGCCCTCTTTGATAGTTTATCTTAGGTGCTTACGCCTAGTGGAGGAGTAATTGATCCTTTCCCAAGCCTATGGTAATCTATTTGCTATGACAGGTAGTGAGTGTTATTTTCCGTTTCCATTTATGAGATATAATTTTATGACATTTGAGAGATGAGAGAATCCAAACACTATTTGTGAGGTGCTAGTGTATGATTTCCGTGCTTGTTATGATTAGGGTCGAATAACTATTTGTTGTAATACTTTTATATTCGTGTTAAATGACCCCTAACTCATATTTTGATTGGAATAAAAGCTCATTTGCTTGAGGACAAGCAAATCTCAAGTGTAAGGGTATTTGATGAGACGAAAAGTGTTACGCTTTTAGGGGGTCATTTAAGCCCTAATTCGTATAAATGTGATCAAATATTGCCCTAAATTGTTCCTTTTGTCATTTTAGGTACTTTTGAGAAGAATTTTGGAAAACATGCATATTTGGAAGTTTTTGGAGCATAAAAGTGAAGAAAACGGCAAAGTCTCAAAAGATGGAGAAATTACAACCTGACAGCGTCAGAGTCACAAGGTGACGCCGTCAGCAAGCCTTGACAAAAGAGTGGAAACCAATTATCAAATGACGGGCCAGAGGAATTTGGAGAATTAACACTAGACGCCGTCAGGTGTTATATTTTAAAGAGAGACGGCCCAGAAGGTTTTATAAGGTGACGGCGTCAGAAGTGGATCTAGGCCATCCGAGAAACCTAATGGCGGCGAGCTGATGGCGTCAGCCCTTATAACCTGACGCCGTCATAATGTAAAATCTATATATAGTTTTCTAATTTTCATTCATTAAGAGTGGAACTTTGTGGAGCACTTTTGGCACCAAACCCTAGACGATTTTTCTGTACTTTTTAGGGTTTCCAACCCTTGGAACCCTCAGGCTTAATTAATGATAAGTCTTCACTTTAATTCAATCAATATGTCTATGTGTTGGTTGATTATCTCTTTTGCTTGTCTTTCTATTAACATGTGTAGCTAAATTCTCTAGCGTTTGCTTAGATCTAATGAAACCTAACTATTAATTATTGGTTAATTGGTGTTTATTGTTGTTTGTTGGGATGATTGTTCCTTCAATGTTAGGCTCAAGAAAACTGGCCAACCTCCTTTATGGTAACGTGCTTGAACGTCTTGGGAAACATGTAGCCAAGGCATACTAGGCTATTAAGGTAGTATTTAACGCATGAGCCACTATTTACAATCCCTATGATTGTGTCGTGCATGGCATAGGAGTAGATAAGAGCTCATAGAATTGGAGAGATATGTATGCCACTCCATGACTTATTAGGAATACACCCTTCATCCACACAAGTAACATACATATCAATTGACCGGTAAAAGATAGTTAGGGAGTAATGAAGTCTAAGTAAACACAATTTTCTCCATATAGTTTTCACAACCAAATAGTTTAGATACTTTATTTTTCTTGTGCAATAGTAGTTATCTTGGGTTAGTTGACTAGCAAATAATTCCGCCCACTCCCTATAAACCGAGATTTTAACTTGCTTTCATAAAAATATAAAAAATACAAAAAGAATCTTCCTTCCACCCTTAGGCCTATTAGAGTCGTTTTTCTATCCTAACGAACACTATTCCCTATGAGAGAACGATCAATCCCCCGTACTTACCACTATCCTATACTGCTACGGTCAAGTACACTGCCTGGTGGGGTTGTAAGCCTCTTGAGATCCCTCAAGAGGTAAAACCTGTTGTAAGGTCACAAAACCACGCATCAGGGCAAATGTCTTTCTTCTTGGGGCTTCAGATTTCTCAAAATCCACACGGTATCTTCATCAATCAATCTAAGTATGCAAGTGAAATACGAAAGAAATTTGGATTTGAATCATGTGAATCTGTTGACACTCCAATGGTGGAAAGAACAAAGTTGGATGAAGGTGTTGAAGGAGCACTTGTCGACCAAACCAAATACTGAAGCATGATCGGATCATTGATGTATCTCACAGCTAGCAGACCTGATCTCTTATTTGCTGTTTGCATGTGTGCTCGTTATCAATCCAAACCTACAAAGAAGCATTTAGAGGCAGTCAAAAGAGTCTTTAGGTACCTTCAAGGAACAATCCACATGGGCCTTCGGTATCCTAAAGACACTACAATGGCTCTCACTGCCTACTCTGATGCTGATCATGCGGGATGTCAAGATACACGTCGAAGTACCTCGGGAGGTGCTCAATTTCTAGGAGACAAGCTGGTTAGTTGGTCATCAAAGAAGCAAATGAATACATCGATCTCCTCTACAGAAGCCGAATACATTGCCATGTCATCATGCTGTGCTCAAATCCTTTGGATGAGGTCTCAATTATCTGACTATGGTTATGTATACAACAAAGTTCCGATGTACTGCGACAACAAAAGTGCCATCGCTCTTTGCTGCAACAACGTCCAGCACTCAAGATCAAAGCACATCGATATTCGACATCATTTCATCAGAGAACAAGTGGAAAAGGGAATCGTGGAACTTTACTTTGTGAGGACGGAATTTCAGCTGGCTGATATCTTTACAAAGGCACTCCCTAGAGAACGGTTTCTATTCATTCTCCCGCGTCTTGGAATGAAGAGTATCACTCCTGAGTCACTCAAAAGTCTTCAGGAAGATAATGAGGAGTAATGGATAAGCTTCAAATATCCTTCTATTTAATTCATTAAACCAAGAAAAGAAAAATACAAAAATATAAAACCTATAAAACCCATAAAAATCTGAAAAATTTAAAAATACCAAAGATATATGTTTGCATAAACGTCGGTTTGCTATTACTTCAGATAGCAACCCGGTTTTCAAAATCCGTGTAAAAACACGTTACCATGTTTTCAGTGTGTGTGGATTATCCGAGAAGTTGTACGCTTCAGTGCAACCTTTCTAGTAAAAGAAGAGAAGTCTTCTTTTCCCAAAATCTCTTTCTTCTAAAATTCTTCAAAAGAGATTTTGTGGTGTACAAGGTGGCCATCGGTCTTAAATTTTCTCGTATACGTTACCGCTCACATTAATGGCTATTAAACGTTAAAATGGAAAAACGGGTCATTAATTGAGGGGGAGCATATGTGCTCAAAATTTCTGCAGCTTTAAAAACTTTGTGCACCAGCCACAGTGAAACTCAAAAAGTGTCTCATAATCAGTAAACGTTTAAAATTTTATCACATGTCTCTCCAAAGATTTTTCGAAAATCATTTAAATTAATTGGGATCACAAAATCTCAAAAGATTTGAAATTTTATGATTGGGGGAGAGAATGTGATTTAAATATAAAAACTGTTTTAAAAGTGATGTTTTTTGACTCATAAAGAATGTTTGTGGACTTACGAGAACGCCCCCTTATGTGCTAAAATTTTAAAGACTTTGGATTTTAATCAAAGCACATATTAAGGGGGAGCATGTGATTAAATGTGATGNGTATACGTTACCGCTCACATTAATGGCTATTAAACGTTAAAATGGAAAAACGGGTCATTAATTGAGGGGGAGCATATGTGCTCAAAATTTCTGCACCTTTAAAAACTTTGTGCACCAGCCACAGTGAAACTCAAAAAGTGTCTCATAATCAGTAAACGTTTAAAATTTTATCACATGTCTCTCCAAAGATTTTTCGAAAATCATTTAAATTAATTGGGATCACAAAATCTCAAAAGATTTGAAATTTTATGATCGGGGGAGAGAATGTGATTTAAATATAAAAACTGTTTTAAAAGTGATGTTTTTGGACTCATAAAGAATGTTTGTGGACTTACGAGAACGCTCCCTTATGTGCTAAAATTTTAAAGACTTTGGATTTTAATCAAAGCACATATTAAGGGGGAGCATGTGATTAAATGTGATGTTTTGGACATGAAAAGATGCTTTTGGACTAAAATGATCGCTCCCTTATGTGCTAAATTTTTTTTTAAAGATTTTGGATTATGATCAAAGCACATACTGAGGGGGAGCAAGTGTTGAAAAATGATGAATAAACAATCTCGAATGAAAGCTCACCCCTATGTGCCAAAGTTTTAAAAACTTTAAAAATTGATTCAATCAAATGTGCACATATTGAGAGGGAGCAAGTGGCTAAGAGTCTTTCTCGGGTTTTTACAATAAAAAGTAAAAACCGTGAAATGATTATGACTCAGAATTTGACTCATGAATTGACGAAACATGAAAAGTCGTGAATCGAAAAAACTTGTCCTAGCTGGGTAAAAATNTTCGGGTTTTTACAATAAAAAGTAAAAACCGTGAAATGATTATGACTCAGAATTTGACTCATGAATTGACGAAACATGAAAAGTCGTGAATCGAAAAAACTTGTCCTAGCTGGGTAATAATTTCAAGCTGGTCTAACCAGTGATGTAAACGTGTCTTGAAGAGGATTAGTCCAAGTAGAAAGTACCGGTTTCGAGAAACTCTTTTTAGATGTATACTTTGACGGGTCTAACTTCCTTTTTAAGGAATGTTAACAACTTCAAGTTAGTTATTAGGGCTAGTTATCACCTAAAAGCTGATAATGGATCCCTTTAACTAAGCAACGTAAACGTGTCCCTCGGGTATATGTCTATTAAGAGCCGATCAATTCAAATAAGTGCAACTCACCCCGACATGTGCAAATTTCTTTTTCCTATGAGCACATGTTAAGAGGGGAGTATTTGAAAAATGATAAAACTCACAAAGTGTCAACAAAATGTGTTTCTTATTCATAAACACTTTGAGAGAATTTTCAATGAATTTGGTTATGTGATGATTGTGGAAAGATACCAAAAGACCGACCAATTTACTTTAAAGCATGGAGTTATAAGGATGGTAAGGTTAGGTATATGTTCCTATGATCCAACAGAACCGGAGGGATCTTCCCAGGGACAATCCAATAGATAGACTAGAAATCCTTAGGAATGATTGAAAAAAGGAGAAAAGTGAGAAAGGGAAGAGTGCCGACTGAGATTGAGCTAGGACTGGAATAAACCCAACAAGATTCTAGTTATGAAGTCTTGGTAAGCACTGAAGGGGTTGAAGAATTAAAAAGAAATGAAATGAGAAAGGGTGAAAAGAAATAGCCCTCCAATTATTCAACCTTAGGGCAGACACCGGGTTCAATTCATATGCTACTGATTGTTACCAAGGTAACATCGGTTTTGAAGATTAAAACGTCATGGACCCTGTGACACACTGCACTAAACCTTCCAGTCTTTCAAAAGAGCTTGTTTCATTCTCACGGGGAACCGGTGTAAACTATCGACTTGTCTCTTAGAGCGAGTTGATATTGAAACAGGACCTCCCTAGTCTCCGCATAGGATAACCAATGTGCACTTATCGAGTCTAGAGCCAAGAGATGCTTCAAAGGATCTCATAGGTACACTTGATACTTATACACTGGTGGTTCAACATTAAGGACACCAGTTGTAATATTTCGAGTCCTACGCAGATCTTAGCAATCTGCCAAGAACACTTATGAGGGAATATACATAAGTATTTCCCAATGATTGAGTGGAAACTCCTGCCAGGGTCAACATCAAACAACCCTGACAGCAGGTCACTTTGGTAATCACTTGTGGGTTATGCTTAGTGTGTACGGTGGTGTTCCAAAAGGTCTACAGTCGTGGGGTGATCTNGATAACCAATGTGCACTTATCGAGTCTAGAGCCAAGAGATGCTTCAAAGGATCTCATAGGTACACTTGATACTTATACACTGGTGATTCAACATTAAGGACACCAGTTGTAATATTTCGAGTCCTACGCAGATCTTAGCAATCTGCCAAGAACACTTATGAGGGAATATACATAAGTATTTCCCAATGATTGAGTGGAAACTCCTGCCAGGGTCAACATCAAACAGCCGTGACAGCAGGTCACTTTGGTAATCACTTGTGGGTTATGCTTAGTGTGTACGGTGGTGTTCCAAAAGGTCTACAGTCGTGGGGTGATCTCCAGCGACTCACCTAATCGTTGGTGTACTTCGGTATGTCAGTGTAAGCCCTTCGGGGGCATCCGATTAGGAACGGCCTTGGTAAGGATTAGAGAAAGTCTTCACACTATGCTGTTGACAATCTCGAAGTCCGAACTGTAAGTGCCGGTATGTTTATTACTAACAAAGTTTTATGCAGCTCAACATACCATACTTACAGTGATCACCACTATCACTCAAGGTCCACATGCTCATACCAACATCTAAAAGGAGACGTCAGAACTGTTCAACCGGGAAGATCTACTCAACAAAGATGTATGAGCATATTGGAAAGGCGTAACCTCTCCAAAGACAAAGATGTTGACGATTGTTGCCAATTGCTGAAAAGATGCAGATTCATCATCACATGCTTACACTTCAACATCATAACTCAAGATATCATGATCAAAGAATGGGCTTCGACTATGCTTCCTCAACTCTGATGCAGAAGATCATGATCAAGAAAAGTGTAAGCATGACATCACAAAGACTATCACAACATCACGAAGAGACACATACACTCAAAGATGACTTGAAGCTAATTATATGGATGGAAAGCGAAGAGCAAAGTCAAAAGATCATCATATACATCAAGGAAGTCATCTTGAGTCGATTATCAATGAGGAATCAACAACTACGAGCTACAAAAGAATCTACAAAGATCTCAATGCAAGAATTCAAGAATCAAGATCTAAAAGGGTGACCTCTCTTAGGGGGAGATTGTTAGGAATACGATTTTTGTATAAGAAAGATTCGGTCACCCCAGATATGATTAAGCATTGTTTAGCTCGTAGTAGTTACATTAGTTAGTAATACGTAGTTTAGAATTAGATTAGTTCGCGGAAGAAGGTCGGGTCTTTACCCACTGTATACCTGATCCGCAGCCCAAGTGGCACGCCCAAGTGGCAAAACCCATGTATATAAACCCCTCTCCATCCTTGGAGAGGGTAAGCCTTCTCTCATAATTCTATTTTTTTTTTGGTTTTCTCTCTAAGGCTTCACCTCTTTCTCTCTCTAACTTTCTCTCTCTACTTTTCTTTCTTTCTTTCTTACTTGGAACGAACCAAAACCACAAGGTTATTCGTGTTTGTGATGTTAGCTAGTGTTCTACACTTCTTCTTCAGGAGATCTTAATACAAGCACATCAGTTTCCTACCCACATCCACATGATCTTCACTATAATGGGAATCCTTCTCAACCGGTGTCCACACGAAGTGATCTAAACACACATGCCTTGTGGTGCTTTTATAATTCCATACTATCCAAAGTCGAGCCTAAAGATTTTAAGATTGTCATATCAGATGAATGTTGGTTTAATGCGATACAAGAAGAAAGACATGAATTCTATCAACTTTAAGTATGGGAATTGGTACCTTCTCCAAACTGTGCAATGATTATAGCTCTTAGATGGATCCTTAAAGTGAAATCTGATGATCACGATGACGTTCTGAATACAAGGCAAGGGTTGCTGCTAAGGGTTATCATCAAAAGAAAAGCATTGATTTTGAGGAATCGTGATCGCCCTAACCATGTCTACCGTCTGCTAAAGGACCCTTTATGGCCTGAAGCAGGAGTCTTGGGCATGGTTCGATGTACTGTCAATGGTTCTCCTGGCAAATGGATTCTCCAGTGGTGTGGTGGAACCTCACTTCGCAAGGACAGGGTTTCAGCTGGCAGATTTCTTTACGGCAGATTTCTTTACTAAGGCACTTCCTGGAGAACAGTTTCGATTTATTCTCCAGCAACTTGGTTTGGAGAGTTTCATGCCAGTATCACTCAAAAGTCTTCAGGAAAATAATGAGGAGTAATGGATTCGCTTCAAATATCCTTATATATAATTTATTACCCAGAAAAGAAAAATACAAAAATATAAAACCTACAAAAACTATAAAAATCAGAAAAACCAGAAAATACCAAAAATATAGTTTGTTTTAAGTCATGTCTTCTGGCATCGATAAAATTTATGGTCCTAGAAACGTCATTCAACAATGACACGGGTCTTTAAATGAAGTTCAAACAGAAGTTCAAAATGCTTTCAAAACATGCCTTTATGGCTTGCAGTTATTTCAGACTGTAACCCGTTCGTAAAATTATGGCTTACAGCTATTTCATACTGTAACCCATTCTTAAAATTATGGTTTGCTATTAGTTCAGATAGCAACCCGGTTTTTCAAAAATGAGGAAAATGCCTCACCATTTTGACACCATTAAGACGATTGTTCCTAACAACGGATGAATTTCATCCGGGCATGGATTACTTTACATCCGTGCACCTTCGAAAAGTTGTATGCTTCAGTGCAACCTTTCTAGTAAAAGAAGAGAAGTCTTCTTTCATCCCAAAATCTCTCTCTTAAGACTCTTCAAGAGAGTTTTTGTGGTCTACAAGGTGGCTATTGGACTTAAATTTTCACAAATACCTTGCCGCTCAACTTAATGACCACAAACACGTTAAATTGAAAACGGGTCATTAATTGAGGGGGAGCGTATTTGCTTAAAATTTTTGCACCTTTAAAAGCTTTGTGCACCAGCAGCAGTGAAAAAGTGTCTCAAAATCAGTAAATGTTAAATATTTTATCACTTTTTCTCCCAATTTTCTTCTAAAATCATTTAAATCAATTGGGATCACAAAATCTCAAAAGATTTGAAATTTTTTGATCGGGGGAGAGAATGTGATATAAATATGAAATCTGATTTTAAACGTGATGTCTTTGGAACTTAAAGGTACACTCTCCCGTATGTGCTAAAATTTTGAAGTTTTTGAATTTTAATCAAAGCACATATTGAGGGGGAGCAAGTGTATAAATGGTAAATAGATGATCTCAATTGTTCGCTTTCCCGTATGTGCCAAAGTTTTAATAACTTTGTAATAGAATCAATCAATATGCACATATTGAGGGGGAGCAAGCGGCTAAGAGTTTGTCACGTGTTTTTACAATAACAAGTAGAAACCGTGAAGTGATTATGACTCAGATTTGACTCATGAATTGACGAAACACCAACGTTTGAATTAGAAAGGATTTATCCTAGTAGAAAGTACCGTTTCGAGAAACTCTTCTTAGATGTATACTTTGACGGGTCTAACTTCCTTTTTAAGGAATGTTAACAACTTCAAGTTAGTTATTAGGGCTACTTATCACCTAAAAGCTGATAATGGATCCCTTTAACTAAGCAACGTAAACGTGTCCCTAGGGTATATGTCTATTAAGAGTATATCAATTCAAAATTGCAACTCACCCCGACATGTGCAAATTTCTATCTTAAATCTATGAGCACATGTTGAGGGGGAGCATTTGAAAAATGATAAAACTCTCAAAGTGTTAACAAAATATGTTTCCTAATTATAAACACTTTGAGAGAATTTTCAATGATTTGGTTATATGCCGACTGTGGAAAGATACCAAAAGACCGACCAATTTACTTTAATGCATGAAGTTATAAGGATGGTAAGGTTAGGTATATGTTCCCATGATCCACCAGAACCGGAGGGATCTTCCCAGGGACAATCCAATAGATAGATTAGAAGTCCTTAGGAATGATTGAAAAAAAAGGAGAAAAGTGAGAAAGGGAAGAGTGCTGACTGAGATTGAGCTAGGACTGGAACAAACCTAACAAGGTTCTAGTAATGAAATCTCGGTAAGCACTGAAGGGGTTGAAGAATTAAAAAGAAATGAAATGAGAAAGGGTGAAAAGAAATAGCCCTCCAATTATTCAACCTTAGGGCAGAAACCGGGTTCAACTCATATGCTACTGATTGTTACTAAGGTAACATCGGTATTAAAGAAAAGACGTCATGGACCCAGTGACGCACTACACTAAACCTTCCAGCCACTCAAGTTCTCTTAAAAGAGCTTGTTTCATTCTCACGGGGAACCGATGTAATCTATCGACTTGTCTCTTAGGGCTAGTTGATATTGAAACAGGAGACCCCTCCCTAGTCTCCGCATAGGATAACCAATGTGCACTTATCGAGTCTAGAACCAAGAGATGCATCAAAAGATCTCACAGGAACACTTGATACTTCTACACTGGTTGTTCAACATTAAGGACACCAGTTGGAATATTTTAAGTCCTACGCAGATCTTAGCAATCTGCCAAGAACACTTATGAGGGAATATACATAAGTAATTGACTCCTCCCAAATAGTCAACTAAGTCAACCAGGTGTTCCTGGTCAACTAAGTCAGGCTAAGAGAGAGAGGAGAGATCAATTTATGATCCGTTGAAAGCACAGTGTTCTCACGGGTCGTTTAGTCCCAACGAGATTAAAATTGTGTTTTAGAAAAACGTTTAGGGAATGAGTGATCAGGAATAGTAACCAGATTAAGATTTTGCTTGATTTTTACACTACTGATTGCTTAGAATGATAATTAAACAGATTTAACAAACACAAAATTGCAAATAATCCTAAAAACCTAAATGCGTACTGAAAAATTAGAAATATGCAAAAATAAACTACAGGGGGTGAAAATGACTTTTTTCCAAACTTAATATTAAAAGAAAATTTTATAAAAAAGAAAAATATTTTTTTGATTATTTTATAATTTTTTATTAATTAAAAACTATTTTAATACTTAAAAACTATTTAAATTACACTAATATTACCAAAATAACAAATATACCTAAGAAAATTACAAATTCACTTTTAAAAAGTCTAAATTACCTTAAAATAATTTTAAAAACTAAAATTATATTTTTTGGTCTTTTTGAGGATTTTCAATTAATTAATTACTAATTAAAACTAATTAACTAGTTTAATTTATGAAAAATAGAAAAATAACTTGGAAAATTATGAAAATTTTTAGAAAACTAAATTATTGCTACAGGAACCTAGGAAAATTATAAAAACTTGATTGCAACTAATATTTGATGATTTAACTAATTACTAAGTTAATTATTAGTAAATTACTAATTTAACTATTTTAATCTAAGAAAAACAGAAAATGAACAGGGAAAATTATGAAAAATTTCCTAAAATTGTTTTATGACTTATAAAACCTAAGAAAATTATAAAAACCTACTGTTGTTAAATAAATTTAATAAAACTAATTAATTACTAATATTACCTATTTATTATTTAATCTAAGATTAATTATGAAAAATACTAAATGATAAAAGAAAAATCTGGAAAAATTATTAAAAATCCTATGGGTGAACAGGAACTTATGAAAATTATGAAAATGAAAATTGCTTTCTAAAAAAGCTGAGCAATAACCCAAATGGCTTAAATAGAAGCTATCACTTTATTAAAAGTGATTATTTTTGGATTTTTCTTTTTGACAGATGAATATATGACGAAAATAAGCAACTTTAATGAAAACACTTTTTACAAAACTTAAAACTAAGCAATTTGCACCCCTAAATAGCTTAACAGACTTATTTTTGGATTTTTGATTATGCAAAAGCTCTTAATAAGCTCTACAGTACAAACAAGCTACAAATTAAGATGCAAACAACTTATATGAACACAATTTAAGCCAAAGGAATGAGAAAAGTATACTGGATAAGCTTAAATAAGCAAATAAGCAATTCCAAATATCACAGATGCAAAACAGACTAGCGAGGCTTATTCAACTCATTTCCCTTGAGAAAGGCCTCTATTTCCTCAAAGATGAAATCACTTCCCTCAAACGGAGTTAGGGAAGGAGAAGAATTAGCAATGATAGGTTGAGAAGAGGGAGTGGGATTGCCACTCAAAGAACGATCAGTGAAACCAAGAATCTCCTGAGAATACTCATCTGAAGCAACATCGATGACATCGATTCTGTTAATTTCTGCTGCATCATAGTTGGAAGAGTATCTCGCTGTTTGATCAAGATTGAACGTGATGGCTTCATTACCAACACGTAGAGTGATTTCTTCTTCAAAGACATCGATCAAAGCATGACCCGTTCTTAGGAATCCCCTCCCAAGAATGAGAGGAACCCGTAGGTGTGCATCGAAATCAACAATAACGAAATCAGCCGGAAAATGGAACTTTCCTACTTTCACAAACACATCTTCGGCAATGCCGATGGGACGACATATAGAACGATCTGCAAGCTCGAGAGTCATGCAGGTAGGAGTAAGTGCCGAAAGAGAAAGTTTCTTCCACACTAAGTGAGGCATCAGGTTGATGCTTGCACCAAGATCGGCCAAGGCAAAGCATTCAACAATTCCCGGGAAAATGCAAGGAATGAGGAATTTCCTGGGATCTCCAAGCTTTTCAGGAAGCCGTTTCAACAAGACCGCAGAGCAGTTCTCGTTTAATGGAGTGTTTGCCATCTCAAAGAGTTTTTCCTTGTTGTTAAGCAAATTCTTGATTATTGATGCAAACTTGGGCATCAGAAGAAGAGCATCCGCGAAGCTAATGTCAAAATGTAATTCTTTAAAGATTTGGAAAAATTTGTCCAGTTGGTGACTAGCTTTTTC